>JAATLQ010037012.1:11159-46211 GCA_013421005.1 Heliconius erato x Heliconius himera | reverse complement strand
CCAAATTTCACGTTTCTACCATCAGCGGTTACGGCTCTGCGTGCGTCTTACCTCAGTCAGTCAGCACAAGTCCTTTTATATATATAGACTAGAGGGCGCGCGCGGCTTCGCCCGCTTATTAGGAGTGAATTCTAAAAAAACCACGAAACACGTGATCAATAAAATAATTTTAACAGTCTGAATTTAAATTTTTATAAAAATCGGTGGCAATTTAAAGATTTTTCCATATAAACTTTCAACCCATTATTTCAACCCTTAGGGGGTGAATTCTTAAAAACCATGAAACACGTGTCCAATGAAATATTTTTAAGAGTCTGAATTTCAAATTTTATAAAAATCGGTACAGATTAAAAATTTTTTCCATACAAACTTTTAACCCCTATTTCATCCCTTCAGGGTTAAAATTTTTCAAATTCCCTTCTTAGTGGATGTCCAGAATATGAAAATAAACATCTGCCCAAATTTCACGTTTCTACCATCAGCGGTTACGGCTCTGCGTGCGTCTTACCTCAGTCAGTCAGCACAAGTCCTTTTATATATATAGATAATAATAGTCGTATGCTCAACTTTTTCTTAGTCGAATATTGTGGGTCCGATAAAACCTGGCTTTAAATAAAATGAAGTGTTTCTCTAAAATATGATACGATTCTTTATATCACATGTAGACAACGTGGTAATGGAAAGATTGAAAAGATATTTTTTTTTTTAAAAAAAGTCTTCAAAATCTGTCCACAAATTATGGAGAAATCGAAGGACAAATTAAAAAAAAATAGTAAACGAATACAGAACCTCTTTTTTTGAAACAGAAATCACTTAAGGTAAATATTTTGTTTTTAGATTCACAAAACGAATCTATGCTAATAAAATTATAAGAAAAGATTTGTATGTTTATGTCTTTGCTTGTAACAGATAAACTCGTAAACTACCAAAATGTTTTCAAAAAATATTTTACCAATAAATGGTACAATATCACGTAGGCTATCTTTGTTACTAGAAAAATTCAGGGATTCCTACTAAAATTTCAAAGATGTAACCCAAGAAGTAAAAAAAGTATAAAATATTTTTCTTTGCATGCAAAGACATACGCTGCAGAAACTGTTCAAGATAGAAGAAAAAAAAATCTAAGAAATTAAAGACCATATGCCTATGCATATATCGACAAAAACCTTCGATAAGCCTTACGTCCCTCTATTTTAGTTTCGACAATGCAACTATTTTTTTAAAGAACATGACATTATGTCAATTATATTAGGAAATATTGTCGTCGGTCGAGGCTGTTAATTTTAATTCTTGCGATAGATTAGCGGGATTTTTGCTTCGTCACGTGTACAGGTCAAATTAGATAAACAAATACAAAATAGCCGCGATAATTATCCTAATTTCCGTAATAAGTGGTAAGATTTCATTACAACCTCCAAGCGTTCATCCAATTTATCTACAGTTTCTATAAATACGACTTCTAAAAAATAAAGTTGATACAACAATATTGTTAACTAATAGACGCTTAAAAGGAATTGCTATTGCGGAAAATATTGGGCCATTGATAAAAAGTAATGTCTGGCAAATTGATTAATAATAAAGTAATTCGTGTTCACAAAGTATATCTTTTAAAAATATTTATGTTACTCAGACTTGTTTAATATTGTTTACAGAATTGTATTATTATATTTATCATTTGGGTAACGAGTTGCCTAGAAAGATCAGTATTAATCACTAAGCAGAATCGATGTTATGAGCTGACACAGTCATTTTCTGTAATTAAAGAATGTGCCGGAACAGGCATGATTTCGGATTAAGGAATGAATGGAAAAAAACTTATCATTAGGCAATCTTAATGATTAGTTTCTTTCTAATTCTAAGATTAATGATTGAATTCTGGTAAAAGGTAATTAATTACTTCAAAAGTAATTTTGTGACTGTCAGAGACAACGTTTTAAGGAGGCTGATTAAAATTCCTAAATGGAAATGAATGAGGTGTTCGTTATTATTGTTCTGTACCTTTTAAGGAAAAAAGGAACCCTTATAATATCACTTTCTTGTCCATCCGTCTGACTGATTGTCTATCAATCTTAGAAATTTTTGGAGATATCGGGTTAAAATTCAAATCATATACTCCAATTTACGGTCCCTTGATTTCCTGAAAATATCGTAATTACTAAAATTATACATTTGTGGTTAACTCTTAAAAAAATTATAGCCTTAATATTAAAACCTCTAGTTCAAGTGAGGTATGAGATGAAAGAGCTTTGGCTAAGCTAAGCTTGAATTTCAGAAAAACAGAAAAGCTTGAGATCTCAGTATGAGCGCAAAAGAAGGTGGTCGTGCCTGAGACCATGAATAGTGCAGGAGGGCCGTCTTGGAAACACATTTTAGATTTGTGCGTTGCTAGTTGGCATGAACGTTCAAAAAACGGAAAAGACAGCTGTCAATTCTAGAGTTAAAATTGTAAATGCATTAGAAAAAACGTAGAAGCGTACAAGTATCATATTTTACACTGCACACCAGGTTCCTGGGTTCCTCTGCCTACTTCGCTACATGCAGTATACACCGTGGAGCTAAGAAAAGATGCGAATTGTATAAAGATTTGTTAGTTTTGAGGAACACAATATGAACATTGTGCCCGCATACACTGTTGGATAAAATATTTTACGCTGCATTCAAAAAAGCCAAGCATAATGATTATTATCCAACTATAGCACAGAAATATAATTTTCTGAAGTATTTAATGCAAATTTAACATAGATTATACATAGCACGCCCAGTTGTATTTATTGCATAGCTAAAAAGTGTAATTTGCATTAATTTCGATAAATTAAATAATAGTAATATGTCAATTATTACAATTTTAAAATAGAAACGCATCATTGTTTCGAATGTACTTCCTCAATTACTTAGGTAATTTTGTCGACATAATCAGTTCCTTTTGTGGTTATTCTTACCACACGCACTTTTTTCATTTTATTTTTAATATAAACCGTTACAAGCATTTGGTGGGTTGCTAATACTCTTAAAATATAATCATAGAAACCGAACCTCGTCATTTTTACCCCCAACTGGAAAAAAACTGTCAGAAAACTGCTGTTTTAAAACGGCAGTTCTAATTATTTGGATACGTCACTTAAATAATAAATTCAAACAACAAGCAAAAGCGATCAGGCATGGGTAGGTTATCGGATTATAAACTTGAAAAAAGCACCAAAAGCACGGCCACCAACCATAACGGGACGCAATGGCGCCAAATTTAGATTCGTCCCTATTTTCTGAACAATCTATATAAGATGTCAACACAACCACAAAATATTTGGGACAGGCTTATGTTTATCTCGATCGATGGATCTATATTGCGTTGAGCGTAACTTATGTCCTACAAAGTAAACTGCTTTATTTATTTAAAATCTTATTTACTACCCTTCAAACAAACTCTGACTAAAGATTACTGAAAAGAAAGTAATATTAAGGTAACGTTGCAGTTTTCTAAATGATTATTATGAATTATCTACAACAATTTCAGGCCAGTCGTCGCGCAGGGTCACCAAATGTAACTGTAAAATCGACTGGGTTCGATCCTCACTAGTAGAAATGAAATATTTATTTACATTTATATTTTCATTTGCGGTGCCGTCGCTCTGGTGTCGAGGCAAAAGCGCGGCGTAAAGTTTCGCTACTCAACACACAATGCTTGTAGATATCGGCGGAAAGTGGTGAACGGAGTGTCTAAAGACTAGAATCCCTTTATCGTGCGGTATCCCGCATATAACACGGTAAGCAGAGAGACCTCTCCAACGTAAAGCTGAAAAAGCTTTTAATTGTTTTAAACACTTATTACTACAAAAATACTACTTAAGGTTAAATATCTATGATCTTTATCGCAAATACCTATGACTCGATTTCGGAATGAGGCGTATGCGGCGGTTTTCCTTTGATAGGTTTATGTGTGCATGCGTCGTTCTTGACAAATGACCCTTTGTTTTGAAACGACAATTTTATTATTTATATTGTTTGAAAAAATCACTTTTCCATTTTTGAGAAAACACATTTTTTTTAATTCTATTAGGCTTTTGTTGAGTAGTTAAAACTATGGTTTCATTTAAAGTGGTGCTAACACTTCCAACCTGTACATGTAGTGCATTATCACGAGGGTCTCGGCAACATGTAAAGCACGTAAACTTACATCATTTAGCTAGACCTAACTTAAATGCCAAGATCTATGATTATTTATTATAGTAGGTGTATAAAGTAAGTATATGTACATAATATTTTAAGCAAAAATATTTTTGCGATTAAAATAATCAACATTATTAAATTCCAGTTGCTATTGCAGTAAAGATTCATCATTATTCCTCATTATCAGTGCATATTATCGTATTATATTTCGTAAACAACATTTGAACAATAGGGTAAAATTAAGACAGATTCCCCATTAGGATAGACGCCTTATTATATAAAAAATATTTTTATAAAATCTAAATTGGAAATATGTTTTTTAATTACATTATACATACCCACTCCTTTGATACATAATCACAGGGTAAATTATTTTCCCCTTTTATGAATGAATATATTTGCAGCGGACGCTATAAATGTTTGAAAATTTTAAATATAAACATTCTTCGCTTTGCAACTTCATAAGTAGCAATGACTTAAATTATATTTTACGTTAGTATAATGGACACATTTAAGTTTAGGATACAATCATTGATTTTAAAATAGTCGCCTCGATTTTTCAAAAGATGGCCTTCCCGACTTCTACACTTCTATAGAGAAATAGTCTCGTCAAAGAGTTTTGTATTTATATCGTAACCGTTTTAATATTTACTAATAGATATATAGTATGTTACAATATCTATTAGTTGATCCATGTAGACACGAACAACAAGTATGTATTAAATTTTTAATTAATTTCATGTCTTCACTGGCTGGAAGAGAGGAGCGCAAACCTTGTAAAGGATTTGGATTCGGTTCAATTCGGCAGGAATTTTTAAAATAAATTGCAGTCTTAATAAATTAATGCAGGACTAACTCCATAAAGATATAACAAATATGTCGACATGACAAATAACAGCATAAAAGCTATATATTCAAAGAGAACTTAATGAGATACAAATAACAATTAAAAATAAACTGTAATTCGAAAACTTGTTCATCACTGAAGTTAATAATTTAAATCATTGGTTCTCAACGTGGCCCCTATGGACCCTCAGGGATCCCCAATATTATTCAGGAGGTAATTATTTAGGTGACTCTGGATAACGACAGGGGTCCACGCAAGGTTTAATATAAAGATGATAAATGACGAATTAGAGATTACTTGCTCGACTTTGTATGGAAAATAACGAAGACTATTATTGTATATTACTTCACACAGAAGTATGTTGGTTATCTAAAGGTGCATGTCAAAATCTTTTTATCCTCTCTTTGATTCAGTGCTCGAATTCTTTGAAAACTAAAATCATGGCTTGCGACACAATTAAATAGAAGATATACTTGTTTACCACAAATTCTGGTTGCAAAAACAGATCCTAATTTTTCCATATCCTTTTTTTAAAGAACAAAAAAATATAACTGGATAAAAAAAGAGTCATACTGAAACTACAAAAGAAATGTTAGTAAAAATGACGGTGACGCCCTACCTAATTTATGTTATACAAATGAAAAATATTCAAAAGTAAACCAAGGCCTAATAAATAGGCCCTATTAGAATTATATTCTGATTTAACTCTTAATTTATTGTTATAACATGATGACGATCCAAAAATTTACAAAAATGCAAAATAATTTTAATAAGTCTATTAAAGTTTTTAGAGGCAATTGACCTCATAAATTTGGTTAGATTTTTCGCTTAAAAATTATGAGGTTTTATAAATTATTCAAAACCCAAACTTTCGAACACTTTGCACTGCAGTAATCCTGGGTCACAGGTAGCATAAAATTATTCACGTCCCTCACATTGTTATTAAATAGTGTTAAAAATCGGAAGCGGGTAACGTTTTTAAAGAAACACGTTAAAAACACACATCGTCTATATGATTCTAAACCATTTTGAAAGAGATACTATGTAATTGCAATAAGTGATATGTATCACCTACTAACAATACTTCACACTAGTTTTCTTCCAATAGGGGCCGTCACTTACAAGCGAGTGCCCTCGATTGACACAATTCCACTGCTTTTATAGTTATTTTCTACCTAAATCTACCCTCTTTTACACGAGTACGCTAACACGGCCATCCTGCATGGTGCCCGCCCCGGGCACCCCACGAGTCGGGATAAATCACTGTGACAATAAACAGCAGTTAGTCGTGCGCCTAAATTATACTGTACCATAAAACAGTCCCATAATGGAATTTTGCTCATTTTATCATTCTTTACACTGAAATAGCTCGACAACATGACCCAAATTAAAAGGAATATGCCGCACTTAGGAAACCCTAAAGGGACTATACCACACTTAGGAAACCCTAAAGGGACTATGCCACACTTAGGAAACCCTAAAGGGACTATGCCACACTTAGGAAACCAGACTCATAGCTCAACACAACTTGCCCTTAAAGAGCATTTACTCACTTAAGCGTACCAAGTTGTTAAAGTCGTCTCCCTCTTAAAGAGTATTTTTCTCACTTAAGAGTACCAAGATCAACTTTGAGCCCACATGTCAACATTATAAAAATTGTAAAGTGTGGCTAATTTACTTTCAAAGCATCATGCACAGACCTGTATTTTCGCTCGGTCTAACCTGACACTTGCTTATTATTCATCCTTGATTCGATCCATTTTTCGAGTCCTTATGACACCACAATAAAATGACTAAAACAATAAAATTATTAGTAAAGTAGTCCTTCTATTTTTCGATAATAATTTCAAACAGCAAAGATTTTATAATAAGAAATAGCTTTTAATTTTTAGAATACCAAACTTTCAATCCAAAATACCAATGGGGCGAAGATACACATAAAGATATGAAAACTTCATGCGTATCCCACTTCTGAAGTTAAAAATCGGAAGCGGGTAACGTTTTTAAAGAAACACGTTAAAAACACACATCGTCTATATGATTCTAAACTATTTTGAAAGAGATACTATGCAATTGCAATAAGTGATATGTATCACCTACTAACAATACTTCACACTAGTTTCCTTCCAACAGGGGCCGTCACTTACAAGCGAGTGCCCCCGATTGACACAATTCCACTGCTTTTATAGTTATTTTCCACCTAAATCTACCCTCTTTTACACGAGTACGCTAACAATAGATGGTTTTAGGTTAGTATATTATATAAATGGTTTTAGGTTAGTATCCCTAAAACTGAATTCTAACTAATTTATGATAAAAACATCTAGATTGCATAATGTCGCTGCAACCCTAAAAGACCATTCTACTTAAGGGATCATCTCGCATACATTTCTTTTGTTGATTAACACGCTTTTTTTATTCCAATCTCTGTATGAGTTTAAAGCGTGCTAAAATCAAATTAAATCAGAACGTATGTAAGATTATCGGTTAAACATCAGATTTTTTCCGTTTATCCTGGTATAAAGTATAAATGCAAACTTGTGTCTACTCAACCGAGTAAAGCAAAAAAATATATATGTGAGTTATGTTAATTGAAAAAGAGTATTTTTTTTGCTAGAGCATATTTTATTATTATTTATTTACTCTGGTCCAGCCATTTGAAAAAGTTGAAAACGCACTATGTATTTATTACACGTACTATTTCGAGCAACTTTTGAGCCCTCTAAGCTCATAAACCAATTAGTCTACATGCACAATATTTAGCAATTTATTAAAATCCCCTAGATTGTGATTTATATATTTTTTTTCAATAATATTACTGATACGATTATTGATATGTTAAGGTTTAAAAATCGGCATTTGTGTGACTGACTCACTCACACATCGAAAACTTAACCCACTTCGAGGTTCAAGGAACTTGACATTTGGTATTAAAGTTAGACAATTTACATACATTAATAAGAAAAAAATATTATCTGATAATAATTGATAATTGCTTGATCAAAGAAAGTAAGAAAATAAAGCAATTTTAAAAATAGCAACGTATTAATGATTAATAATGATCAATGTGAAATGAGAGCAAAGTTAAATAGTGAATAATCCATCGTCCTCGACTTCACTGACAAATTTTACTAAATTTTACCACTAGACATTAAACCATATAAATATCAACGTATAGACTATTAAGCAAAAGTAAAAAATACCGAGTAAAATTTTGAGCTAGAATTTTGTCCCAAGTGAACAAAGAACTCGGCTCCAATATAGACATCGAGAATGATGCATTACTTAACATCTGACTTGGTTCTCATTAAACATTTATGTTTTTGATGGAGGAGTATAACTTCTTCAAAATTACTGACAGTGCAGTGTGGTCACGAGTATAAGCTGCACATCGCATTACTTCACACTTCGTATTATCACTATTATAATATGAAGCAAAAACTAATTAGATTGCGGTGTGTAAATAGCTTCGTGTATATAATTAAAATATAATAAAATATTAATATATAGTTGTTTAGCATAATAAATTTATTACTTTAGTCATAATCAATTTATTTTTATTTGTATACATATTCCTAGTTGTCTCGACAGATGTGACTTAAAAAAACCGGACAAGAGCGAGGGTCAAAATTTATAGGGTATTTCTGGTTGACCTAGAATTATGAAAAATGGCAGCTATATACATCTACAGGTTGTACTAGTTCAGCAAAAAATCTGAAAATTATACATATGTGGTCATATCTTTAAGATCCTAAAAAGTAATAGCCTTAAAAAGAGGGCAAAATTTGGTATTAAAGCCGCTAGTTCTAGTGAGGTATCAAATGAAAGAGCTCTGGCTAAGCTAAGCCTGAATTTCCATACATCGATAATATAGGTTTTGATTTTTTTTTTATGACATATCTATAAATTTTCACTATTCAATTTTATTCCTTTGGTCGTCAAGTAAGAAATTTGTAGAATCGAATTATGCATTCAAAGTGTCATCCATCACATTGTTGCCATTTAAGCGGCAGTTTGTTTAGCCCGGTGGTATAAAAACCTGATGGACGAGAGTCTATGAATTCATGGAAGGCCAATTTTACTGCATTATCGGAATTGAATGTTTTTCCTAACAAGAAGTTGTTCAAATTACGAAAGTAATACTTGTCTACTGATCTTGTCTACTACTTGATCTACTGAGTATGAAGGATGATGAAGAAGTTCCAATTCTAATTCGTGTAGTTTTGCCACGGTCACTGTCATATTGCAGTAATATAAGAGTCAATTTGTTGCCCAATTAAGGCTGTTTTTTTAAGTTCTAACATCATTTTGTCTAGTTGCTTATAGTATATTTTTGCTGTGATCGATGAGCTTTATTTCATGAACTCGTACTGAATCACACCTGCTCGCTATATCCCACATGCAGCAGGCGGAACCTAACGTTAAGACACTCTGTTCTTCATTTTCTGCCGAATTCTGAATGTATTGAGTGGCCGCGAGTGGCTCAACGCCGCGCTTTGCTTCGATACTGCGAATAAATGAAGATATTAAATATTTAATATCCTTGAGTGGAAATCGAGCCCACAACTTGTCACGTTTACAGTCACACACTTGTGCCTGTGCGTTACGACTGACTTCAATATTTTTTGTATGAAACAAAAAAAATAAAATATTATTACCTCAATTTATGAAGATTCATGGCAGTACACATATAAACAACAAATATAAACAAAAAGTCGTTAATTTTAATATTGCATTGCGATTACAAGCAGTAAGATTTTTTTTTGATACGACGAAGATTTATTATAGTGGGAAACGTAAGTTAAAATAAAAGAATGTACTTATTTAGAAAACGAATAAAAATATAAAAGTAGTGGGACTCGAACCCGCGCCTCCTGGAAACCGACCAGCCTGGTCTTTTCTATATAAGTATTTTTCCTGTCCTAAGTGTGGAATAACAATTTAAAAAGTTAAAAATGAAAGAATGTTTTGAGAGATATTGCTTTTATTTATTAGTATTATAGCCACGAAAGGTTGAACCTTTAGATGCTTGAGCTAAAACACGTATAAAATTATATCTTAATAGTCACAATCACAGGAAGGTACATGTATAATTATACAGAGAAATCAAATTAAACGCTAACAAGACTTAACACGTACGATAAACAACTATAATATCACTGATAATATTTATATTAATAAATACTACATGTAAATCCAAGCGTGACATATCCTAAAATCTACATTACACCAATATATTGGTTATATTAAAACTTAACTAATTATAACGTACGTAGGCTAATTGATCTAGGCAATTCTACTACATTATAAGCGCAGTTCTTACATTGTTACGAACATTCTAGTTTATTATCAAATTGTATTATAATTTAAAATATAGATTAAAATATGTAATCTACTTCTAAAAATGAAGCGACATCAATACGAATAAAGCTATACACCTAACAAGAATATCACAATATCGCTACTTAGTACACGAACATGGAGATGAGGCAACATCGACTAAAGATTTATCCAAGAATTGATGTTATGTAAGTCGTATCCTCGTACAGGTATGGCCGCTTCATCATACACCGCCGCCTCTTATGAAGTAATATTATAGCATAAACAAATTATGTAGGTAGCACCTATATTGGAAACGTATAATATCTTCCTTGAAATATGTGTTTTTTGCGTTAGCGTTTACGACTGTCGATGTATTTTAAGATGGCTTGAGAATTAAATTAAAGATTATTCGTAATGGTATGCTTAAAGAGGATTTATATAAGGAGATTGTTAAAATGGATAAATAAATTTTATTCACATTTTAATTATGATTATGAAATATCAATTAGATATTTCAAGACACAGTTATCTACCAATATGTTTTACGAACTACCTATGGTTGATTGTAAATGTAAAACACATGACATTTTGCTACAAAATATATCTAAGTACAGATAAGATTACACAATAGGGTAAATTTTATTTATTCTTGATACTTTTCGTGATGCAATATTAGGTACATTTTGACTGGCTTTTTTATTTGACAGGCATCTTTTGAGCGGAGAGCAATTTATAAGTCTGTCCTATTCTTTAGATAGTTTTTTTTTTATTACAGCTTAGAAATTATGGAGTCAGACCCAACGCAATGCAGTGTGTGGTGAGAAGCATTAGTATTTGTGCAAAAGTAAAAAAAATATATATTTACTAAACTACTATGTCTAAATTGATTCCTATGGTACAACTCAGCCAAAATTTTACTACTATTAAATATTTTTCGATTCTTTATATTTTGTATAAAAGTATGAAGGCATCATAAATTATTGCGTTTACAAAAGTTTTTCAAACGTTTACTTATTACGAATGTGAGTTAAATTGTACTATTAATAACATCACAAGAATAAATAAAACTCATAGATATTTATAAAACAAGAAATATTCACACTATATTAACTTACGAAGTAGAAGTGATACATCACAGTTAATAAACTTTATAGAAATAACAAAGTATAGTATAGTCTCAATTACAACCAAAGATTACTAGAAGTTACTAGACGATTCTTATTATATAAATTCTAGTTACATATAGCATATTCTAGGGTACTATAAAGTTGTAGCTAAGGAAAGCTGACCTTAAGGCAAATAAAACTTTTTCAAAGATTACACAGAAAATAACATGGTAGTGTCTTTTTAGGTTTATTAAGGTAATAGTGGATGTTCGATTTCTCCCTGAGCGTGGGGCTGTGGGCAGTGGGAGGACACGTTGGCTTCTCCGTTTACTAATAACACATCTCTTGCAGTCGCTTCACACACTTCTTCCGTCTGAAATAATATTATATAATTAAATGTTTATTAAATTATATTTATATCGTACAACGCAATAATCACAAATTTTCTTTATATTTTTTAATATATGTGCATATTTGTAATATTGTATAGCGGCCACCGGGGCACGAGCCTAATTAAGCGAGAAATGTATGATCAAGAGGTTCAAATCTCACTCAAGACATATTATACCATCAATATACATATAAATTTGTAACACAGGCGATGGACCAGCCGTGGTACCTCAGAAGTTAGCTGTACGTGGATTGGTGGAACTTAAGATTGTTATTAATTTAGATTATTTTGTTTCCAAGTGTACCACGACTCGCCGAGCGTACTGCACGTAGACGGCGCCGCGACCCGGACTGTCTATCCGGGCAGGGCGACGCGCGCAAGTCGGCCTGTCCGGGTAGACTGTTCGGATCGCGACGAATCTTCTTAAGGTTTTCTTCTTTCTTCATTCTTGGATACAACACCAGTGTATTTGTAAAGAATATTAATAAAAGTTAAATAATTATCTGCCTTGCTAAAGAGCGCGTGACAATTTTAATTATACTGCTGGCTTTGTTTTGTAAATTACATTTACATGTTGTAATAAGCGCTTATACGCCGTATCCCGCACACAATAGGGAAGACAGAGGGAACCTAATATTTAGACACTCCGTTCTCCACTTTCCGTCGAATTCTGGGGCCTTTCATATTACAGAACTTAACGCCGCGCTTTTGTCTCGACCCCAGAGCGAGGAAATGTAAATATAAAATTATATTTCATTGCCCCGCGTGCCCCTGCGCCATGACGGACCTCAATTGTTATTATTCTATTATAAACAAGAATTGTTTATTTTTAATGTAAATAATTTATAATTCTATTATTCTAAAAGTTGATGTGTACATCATAAATGTAAACATGAACATAATATGATTTAATAATAGCGTTAGCTTGTAAATATCGTACAAATATTATTACACTTAACCCCGACCTAAATGCGGTTTAGATTGGATGAACCTAATACGTTGAGTCGGACGCTTCTGTTTGGACTAACTGTATTCTATTCATCTTGTACTGATATAATATCTTACCTATTAACCTAATATTGCTGTTAATTTGAAGTCTTCAAGTGCATAAATATGTATCCATATGAAGTATTATATAAAAAATATAAATTATATACAAGGCCTGTCGTCGCGCAAGGGCATTATTAAAGTGGAGAACGGAGTGTCTTAAGTCAAGGTTTCCTCTGCCTAGCCTGCTGTGTGCGGGATACAGCGTGAAGCTGTTTTTTAACAAATGTTCTTTAATAAATACTTATTGGTAATTGCTTATATTATTATACTAACATGAGTTTCAAACAAAAGAATTTCCGTTATGACCTTCGATATAAAAGTCTCCGAACCATGCTATTTACATTATATTCTTCCTTTATTTTGGTCTCGTTTTAGAACTTCTTATTTTTATAATATGTAATATATACACTTACAACATTGTTGTTAACGTGCGCGCCAGCTTCGCGCTTTCCTTGCAAATAATACGTCATAAGCTGCCCCTTGCCTTTGACGGCCACGAGGCCGCGCTGTTCAAAATAGTAGCCAAAACTCTGCAGAATTTGGCAAGTCTCCTCTGTCACCTGTAAAAACAGTTTACGTTTAAAAATATGTTAATTATAATTTTAAGTTATAAATTCGTTTGAAAACAGCTTTGATATTGTTGGTAAAGAAGGAGAAATCCATTGAAATTATATTGTTAAATAACTTGTACTTGTTGTTGTTGTAAAATATGAAATGATTTTTATAAGTACGTAAGAATTAAATTAAATGTTCAATTTGACTATTTACAAGCACTTTTAATGAACACAAACGTGGACTGTTATGGTGATTATGACTAGAAAAAAATTAAATGATTTACAATTCGAAATTACGATATGATAGAGGTTTCGAGAACAGCACGAAATAACGCATTACTTGAATACATCCAGCTTTGCCGGTGCTCTCCATGCGGGAGGCAACGTTGACGGTGTTGCCCCAGATGTCGTAGTGCGGCTTGCGCGCGCCGATGACGCCGGCCGTGATGGGGCCGTGGTTGACGCCCATGCGCAGCACGAAGTGGTTGAAGGACTGCTCGTTGATGGCGGCCAGCACGCGCTGCAGCTCCAGCGCGAACTCCACCAGGCAAGCCAGGTGCGCCCACCGCACCAGCACACCATCCGATGGCTAATATTCAAATAAAGTCCACGTCATTTCCACCTTCCTTTATTTGCACCTTTGCAAGATTCTTTACACTTATAATTTGTTTAAAACAATTTTGTGTCATATTCAAATAAATAGATAATCTGTGTACATCATAATATCACCCCATTATAAGATCTAATCATATCTCGTAATTCTAACTGTTGTTTCTAATATGTGCTAAATGTTAATTATACTTTGCTTACATAAATTATATTCAATTAAAATGAGTAACTGTGCGTTCAAGGTGGAAGCAATTGTTTTCATATTCAGCAATATACTAGTAGGTACCTATTTATTTAAATTAAATTTGAAATACTTTAATTAATTAGTATATAAAATTCAATAACTAATTCAACATTATTATAACATTTTTGTTCTTTGTTAATAATAGCTACCACTAAACATGTAGCGTAGTTGAACTCTTCATAGCTCTAGTTGTTTAGATATTACATATGACTATGGTTTTACCATTAGAGGACACGTTCAGTGCAAATGTCATCATTTTAAGAAATAAAATGTAAATTTATAATTTATAAAATGGATATTTCATTAAATATATTCAAATATCCTATGTTATATAAAGTATATAAGTAGATTATATAAATAAAAAATAATTATTATGTTGGAGTTAGCAAATATCAATAGATTTTTTTTGGCAACTGGCATTTGACCTCTAACGCACATCTAATGGAAGTACGTGTAACCTTGTGCGTAAGACCAGTAACCAGTTACGGAGGCAAAGCTCGTAATACCTACGCAAATATCTACTGTTAGGTTGACAATCGAAATATCCTACCCTATCGTTCGTTTTTTTTCAGCTTCACGCTATATATTTCGCATATAGCAGGGTAGGCAGAGGAAACCGAGTGTTTAGACACTCCTTTCACTTTCCGCCGAATTTTTTAAGGCATTTGCCTCGGTACCGAAGACAAAAATATTAAATAATAATAAATAATAATTCATTCCATGCGGTGGGAATCGAATCCACAACCGTCGCGTGCCTCAACACGCTTGTGACTTTGCGCCACGATGACCACCTGACCTATCCTATTATGTAGTAATCTTAAGACCGTTGAAATATTGAAAGTTTTATTTATTTTTATAATTTTCAGATAACCTATTGAAATATCTATGCTTTTCATATTTTTGAATCGCTACCTTCGATGTACTAAAGCCACACTCAGCCCAACCAGACTCGATAAAGGAAAATATTATAATTATGGGTCGCAAGTGATATTGTATGCCAATGTATTTTTTTTTAATTTAGTAGTTTCTTTTAATGAAGCTCGATACTTTCAACAGACTGCCACAAATGCCTGTCACTGAATTTCTACCTTATTCATTCCAGGAAGATATATCCTTTAAGCAAGCAGATATAATACTTTCCAAAATTACAATAAGGAGTTTTTATGAATTTAATGAAATATTTAATAAGAAGCTAAGTTATAAATATTATTGACGACACAATATATTCCGTAGTCTGTTTTTATTAAGGTCCCTTACCTCAAAAGATAAAAACTGAACCCTTATAGGATCCTTTTATTGTCCGTCTGTCAAGATTGTTTATCTCGAGATCGCGTGGAGATATCAACTAATCAATTAATACAAAATAATAAAATAAGATTTACGGTCCAGAGCACAGAAAAAATCATGCTTCTTAGTTGCGTGAACGCAATCATAAGACTTACTTGCACTTATGCATCATTTTTGCTACATTTTGTATGAAATTCGCCGCGTAATCAAAACCTGCATAGTACTTCTCGTGGACCTACAGTTATGACATGTAGCACGAAATTAGAACTTACAATACAAATAAAAGAAAAAAAAATCGAAAAGTAAAACTTATAGGTCCTTGAAAAAAAAATTATTACAAATTTATATTTGTAGTTCATTTCATACTTAATGAGCGCATACTCCAGTAAAGTTAAGTTTGTATATACTTATAAATTTTACATCTTTTTGACTTTGACAATCCTAAGATTGATACGGAAGCCTCGGTGGGCGAGTGCAACTCGCGCTTGATCGATTTCATTTAATAATATAAAAAATAAAACAATGCAGAAGAATAAAATCTATGCGGTAAATATTTAAAGTGTTTAATTATTTTAATTTTATATGAATGAATGATAATGTACATAAATGAGTTGATTTTTAACCTTTTTATTTGCCTTAAGTTTGAAATGTATACTTAATTTACTTTTCACATGCTTGCCTTGTTATCTACATAGATGGTTGTGGTCCACTTGCATATTTTTATATTCTTTATTGTATATCATTACCACTAAAGTGGGTACTTACCTGCATCTGTCGTGTTGGATTTAGGCCTGATGCAGCCATGTATGTAGAACTTATTGTTTTTATTTTAATAATGTCCTTACTAAATTTAGCATCCTCTAATAACTGAAAAAGAAGAACATACAGTTTTTATCAACAAATATTTAATGGTTTTTACCTAAATATTCAAATATTAAATCTTTCATGCAATATAGGAAGTGTAAAAATACAAACTTCTACTGTAACAAATTATTAATTAACTATTATGTGATTTTAACTTATAATATTCACATGAATATCTTAAAATTATAAACTGTAACTCGCTAAAGAGCAATCGTCAAAGATATATCCTAAAGAAAGAACTATTTTCATTCCAATCGCGAATCTATTTGTATCGTTAGTAGGTATTTTCAGCTACCGCCATCGAATAAAAACAGATACTTACAAGATCGAAGTCCGATATAACTTCGTTGAGAAATCGTAAACATTCTAGGCCTTGGTTATTAACCGTTTCTTCCGAGTAAAACTCTGCAACAGGTTAAAACACCGGAATTAGAAAAGACCGGTGTGTGTTTATCGATTACAGCGAGTGCGAACAACTTTACGACTTTCCGGCTCGTAGCCTAATCAGTGAGAGTACGGATGTGAACAGGTGGCGTTCGAATTATTTTGTCGAATATCTTTTCTAGAGTTTTTATTTAAATATACAAGATAAATCTTGTTTAGGGATGTATTTATTGTTACTTTTATTTTCGATTGGGTAAAAAGTATATTGTTCTTTTTATATTATTAACTTTAGAAATCTTTGTTCATAATATACGTGTACGAAAGTATATGTATGTGTATTGAATTTTGCATGTTATCAATCATATTTTTTTTTACAATTGTCAAAATTACATAATAAAAAATACTCTATAATATAATAAATTATAATGCAATATTTTGTAAACATGAAGAGTTGTGTAAACTAAATGCATTTGTTTGTACATATTATATTGAAGCCGGCAACAAGGCGACCGGGCTAGTAGGATGTTTCCTATTACGGTGAGACATGATGTGTGCATAATGCATATACTTTGCTATCGCAATGAGCTGCTCACACTAAGGAATTTGAATAATTACAATTAGTATATGTATTCTAGCAATGTTTGGACATTTACTACTAACAATTATATGCGTATGCTTTAGTAATAAGAAAGGAAAAATACTAGAGACACTGCGTTAATCATAATAATATGATAGATGCTGATAATATCAGGAATTTACGATATAGCAGTTTATACGACGCTTGACCTTTTACAAACATTGCAATAATTGATGTAACATCGATCCTGACAATTGGACAAGCGGAGGCGCGGACCTGTGAAATTGGGCATGGAGGCGAAGAGCACGCCGACCTCGGCGTAGCTCTGGCTGTAGAGGTCGCGGTGGTGGTGCCGCGCGCCCATGAAGTGGCGCGCCACGTGCGGCGGCAGCACGTTGTGCACGAGCGCGGCGTTGCGGCGCCGCAGGTCGCCCGCCTGCTCCGCCTGCGCGCGCATGCGCTCCCCGCGCGAGTGCCGCGCGCGCTCCAGCGCCTCGCTCTGCAACACCGCACCGTCTCCACTTGCCATTAACCAAATTATTTATTGCGCCGTGTCAGCAAACACGACCGGAGTCTGCATACCGACAGTGATCTGTTTCGCCATTGGTTTTCGACTGCGCGATAAACAACGCGCTATAAATAGACAACTAACCTCACATCTAACATAATCCCTCATACTCACGTATCTGTTGTATACGAGGAGAGCGACGGCAATGATGCAGAGCATTAGGATGTGTCGTCCAGTGTGAATCTGAGCCCTGAAAAGTTATTTATTAAGCTTATTGTTACGTAACTCTAGTTTTTTACAGCTAATGTATACAGTCCAGTTCAGCGATTACGTTATCATTCCACCGCGATGTGCTTGTAAATAACTCCATTTCCATTTTTAATATGTATAGTCAATACCTACTTTTCGTTAAAATATTTTATTTCTACATATGAGTAGTATGAGATGGTATATATTATTATTAAAATATACCATTTGTGACATATTTATCAAAATCAAGATAAGATCAAGACGGGCTTTATGTAGGTGACAAAAATCTTACACAACCTTAAAAAAACATCTCGTCATACGTGATATAACATCACCAAAGGAAGATGTCTTGTGAAATATCAACTCTCTTCATAACCTTAAGATAAAGAACTATTCAATAGCAGTAAAACTACGTCACAATATAGAAAGCTATGCCTATAGTATTTTTTATATATTTTTAGTTATATATTTTGATTTAACTTCCTGTATCATGGCGGATAGACAGGACGTGTATATTAAAAATTATATGTACATAATGCATTTAGATTATAGAGTAAAATGGGAATAGATATGGACCGTTTTTTTCTGGAGAGAAATGCCTACCTATATGGATAGTTGCGCCATTGTGAAAATACTCAGAAGGACAGATGTCTACAGTGCATTATTGGCAGGATAGACGCCCTTTTAAGTGCAAACAGAAAATCTAAGCAAATTCTATGATACCGAGCTATCTCTTAGAAATTTAGGTCGACTTTTTTAAAATTATTTTGCATTTTTTTATATCTTTCAATTGTTATCATGTTAATAAAAAGAAGTTAAGAATTGTGTTAGAAGACAATTCTAATATGGCAATTTTATTATGTTCGCCCTGGTTTACTTTTAAATAGTTATTAATTTTTTTATGATATAAATTAGCTAGGGCATCATCGTCGTTCAGACTAGAGTAATGATTTTCTCCTCTTTCATTCATCATTAATATTAGTTGTTCTCTCTCAGAAAAAAGGTCCCTGGCGTAAGATAATTGATAAGTAAAGAGCAGCAGATTGTCTCCCAAACACGATTTTATTATTCCAATATTTCAGCATGATTAAAATAAAATTTTATTATTACTTATAAAGTTAGGAAACAATGAATATTCACAGTTTATACTTTCGACCGGTTTTAACGTCCGTTGTAAATATTTATCCGTTATATTCTTATTAGTTCATAATGCAAACAATACTTCCATGCGCAAGAGACTATGCATCAAAAAATGGGGGATTGTTTTGGAAATATGATTTATTTGAAAGTACACCACACACCACTCCAGAGGGCTAAACGTAGTCAGCTCATTCTGCAAGAATCCAGGGCAAAAACGGAGGCAATTAAGAAATCTTTAGGCGGTGGTTTGATATAATAATGTCAACTAACAGATGCTGCCTCAGTCTACCCGTGACCATGAACTAATGTAAAATTTTCGAAATATCGGGTTTTCAAAAATGTATAATGCTAACTATGCGCGATTAATCCGGTTAAATAGTTTCATTTATAATGACAAATTATCTGTATTTGAACGTTGAACGATTTATCATTAGAATAACGTCATAAATATCTTACAGCACATTGTAGAGCGCCTCGTCGTAGTCGGAGGTGGCGTTGTAGGGCAGGCGGAAGGGGTCGCGGTCGAGCGTGGGGCGCGACGCGAGCAGCGCGGGGTGCAGCGCGGCCGGCAGCGCGTGCGCCGCCGCCAGCGCCGCCACCAGCGCCGCGCGCGCGCCGCCGCCCAGCGGCGACACCCACAGCGCGCCGCACGCCGCGCCCGCGCCCACCTTGTAATCACATTTTTAGGGTTACAGAAACATTTTGTTGTCCGTCTGTCTACAGGAAAAAGACCGAAAATTGATTACTTTTTGTTTTGTTTGTTGGTATATATTGGTAATTTATAACTTATATTGTTATTAGTTTCGTACCAATAGTGCATATGCCCACAAAATTTGTGATTGACTATTTGTCAACGAACGAAGTACTACAACTTTTATAAGTTGTGCTTTTTGCTAACCTACAGTTATACAATTGGTAGTCCGTCCGACTTGTACTTGACCGGTTTTTTTTATTAGGACTAGACTCTTATACATGTACGTACTACGTATGCACAGATAATTTAACTGAGCTATATTTACTGCAATATAAATATAGACAAGACGAGGAAAAAAATTAAATAATAAAAAAAATTGTAATAAATTGGGGAAAATGTTATTTAAAATTGCAATACAGGATCTAAAATTCACATAACAGGACAGGGTCAGGTTTATGTAAATATAGTATCTACTTAAAAATTATGACGTCTGATATTTTATCTTTAAATTGTAAAAATTAAAGATAATTTGTTAAGATAAAAATAACATGCCTCAACTGATCGAAACAAAATTAAATTTTCAATTCTTTGAAACATTATAACTTTATTAAGAAAAATTGATGTAAGAACAATTAAAATCATATATAAATAAATATCTATTATATCCATAAATATATTTTTGAGTAAATAAGGAACTTTATTCAGTTTCTTTGTTTTAAATAATCTCGTCTAGTTATGCATTATTATATTTTTTGTAAAAACCAAATGTCAAGGTTTTTACAATTTAACATGCTACACACACACTTCTAACTAAATTGTTTTAAGAGCAAGAATACGGAATTGCTATTCTGTAGCTAATACAAAACAAAAAAAAAAACAAATATATAATTTTATCAATTTATATACCCAATAATTATTATTTATTATCACCTATTACTAATATCTCTTCATTTAATACTCGATTAATTTCAATACAAATTATGAAAGTTTTTCGACAAAATCTGCTACAAACTGCACAAGTCTTACAAGGGAAGAGGAAAGAAAGGAAAAATTCCAAGATAAGGTGTATTTTCTTAAATTTAAGGGCACACTACTTTCACGTAATACCTCTTAAAAATCATCACAAAACTAATTAACCAGGCAATAAATTAATGTACGTAATTACCGATGCATTCATTTTAAATATTTATATATTTAAAATGGCTAAACTTAAAAAGTATCTATAACATGTCTATATTTATAAAGCACTATATCTGTAATCTTGATATACCTACTTAAATTAGTTAAGTAACCGTGAAGATTCATCTATCCCATAAATCTCTTCATAAGATATTTGTTTCTTCGGAAGATTGATAAAGTCAATGCGACACAATTCACAATCTTGACTTACTACTTTCTATTATTTAAAGATTTATTACTTCCATTAGATAAATTCTAAACTTGAATATAGAAAAATATACTGAAAATGGATTGCGTAATTGCCCAATTATATGATTTTTTTTTTGTTACTAAAGACAACTTTAAACGCGGATGCAACGCTTATTTAAAACTTAATATTTCCGTATTACCTAGTATCTTACAAAATGGAGAGACTGGCAATAACATAGATAAAAATTATTTACAAAACACGGAAATAAAAAAAAATACATGATACTACTTTTAAAAATGATATCGGAAACCTTATTAAATAGCGATAATTTTTAACTTACATGATAATAATATGAAGGATGAATGCAACGCCTTGCTCCACTGTGGGCTGGTGCATCATCTCTTAAGCCATCCTTCGCTAGCAGACTCTCGAAGTTGCCGCAAATAATCTGGTCATAAAGATGTGTTTTGTCAATATAATAAAATATAAAGAGAAATACTCCAATTTTAAATAACAAAATCTTAGACAACTAACTAATAGCTCCTTATAGATGTTATTATAAAAAGCCATAACAACCATATCTGTAAAAGGTTTTCATAAGAAGGAAAGGGATTATGAAGGTACAACGAAAATAAAAAGTAAATATTTATTGAACTATTTGCCATCTCATCATTAAATAGTTTTTTTTTATCGTATCACTTTTATGATTTACTGAGGCCAATCGTGGCGCAGCGGCACGAAGTGTGACTGTCAAACTGACTGGTTGTGGGTTCGATCCCCACTCGAGGAGATGAAATATTTACTTAAAATTTATATTTACATTTCTTCGCTCTGGTCGACACCAGGTTAAGCGCGGCGTTGAGTTCTGCCACTCAACACGCAATGCCTCCAGCATTCTGCAGAAAGTGGGGAACGGAGTGTCTTAACACTAGGTTCCCTCTGCCTACCCTGCTTTGTGCGGGATACAGCGTGAAGCTGACTTCTATGATTTACGAAAATAATTATTTGTATAATAAAAATAACCCAGATACACAATTTTAAATATAGAAACAATTAAATTATGGATTATATAAATAATTTCATTTAGCATGACGCTTTAAAAATACTCACTAATGGCGCAATGTTTGCTGCAACAAACATTGCTATGTTGAACGTCCCACACGTCAACTTCCAATACGGTGATATTGTCTTTTTCTGTAAAGAAAAATAAGTGGTCCTAATAATTAAAATGACTTTTTTCTTTTTTTTTTATAATATGACCTACCGCATTTTGAAGAATAAAAAGAATAAACATTGTAAAGGTAATTCTTCAAAATGGTGTCCCAATGTTATTTTAAGTAGTGAAATTGAGTGAATTTGCCTAATCATTTAAAAACTCCCTCTAATAGAACACGCAAATCGTTATACTTTTTATAGCGTAGGTATGTGTAAATATTTATCTTTCGCCTCTGAGAGTCATCGATGGTAGAGACTAAAAAGGAATTTACGTTACATACTTTTTACATAAATATTATTAAGGTATCATCAATTTTTAAAAAAATGTTGCATTCGACTTGAACAATTCAATGACATGACAACAATTCAGACAATGCTATATAATATAATATATATTAGTTTATAGTTTATACAAATATTGAATGAGGCCGTCGTAGCACAACGTCTAACTGTAAACGCAACGGTTGATTTGCACTTGGGGCAATGAATTATTTTGATTTCCATGCCCTGAGAACAAGACACAGCGAGGTGTTAAGTTGCGTCACTCAACGCGCAATGTCTCGAAGATTGGGCGGAAATTATAGAACGCAGTGTCATCGTACAAAAAAACGGTTAAGTGCGAGTTGGACTCGACTTGTGTAGGCCAACGGGCAGTACGAATTATAAAAGTTGACATACTTAAGCGCTCATTTTGTTTGAGGTAAACTACAAATACCTGCTTGTATTTTTTTTTACAATATATATGTTTTTTCTTTTTTCAGATGTTTTCTTTAACTTGTATTGTAAATTGTAAAATTTCGTCTCTGTAGGTCCACGGAAAATACTCTATAGGTTTTGATTACGCGGTGAAGTTCATACAAAATGCAGTAAAACTGATTCATAAATACTGTTATCTTTTGATTACATTGGCTTTTTTCTATTCTTCAAGAGAAGTTTTATTTTTTTCTATTCTTCAAGAGACGATTGACATCATTATTTGATATTAATTTCAGCTTGATACGCAATCTCGTGATAAATGATCTTGGGAGACGGACAGCAAATAAGGGTTCCGTTTTTACCGTTTGAAGTATACAGAACCCTGAAAATCAATAAAAATAGTCACTCTTATGCGTCACTCAGACTCATACTTCTCTGAGTTAACGTCACAATGGCACGATTTAATCATTATAATTAAAGTTCCGTACCATAAAAGAAAAACCGGAACACTTTCAGTTTCATTTTTTTGTTCGTCTGTCAGTATGTCAAAAATATATTTCTCGAGATTGCGTGGAGGTATTAAATTGAAGTTAATATCCAGGTTTACAGTCCATTAAAAAACAAAAATTAAACTTTAAGACAACGTAATCAAAATATACGAGCTTTTATGCTTATTACAAGAACTTACTTTACAAATATAGGAAAAAATCAGAAAAATGGAAATTTATAGATACCAGTATGTTACAGGATAAGGCATTAAGAAATGAATTTGTAGTTTTTTTCATAGAAAATGAATGCACACTCTCATTTTGAATTGGTCATGTTTTATAAATTTTGCACCCCGTTGACAACGTACAAACGTGAAATTTATATGGAACCCTCGGTGGGTGTACCAGACTCACTTGACCGTTTTTTTTATATAATATAATTTATACTCATATTCTTATATTTATATATTTCTACTTTCATCTGAAAATATATTATACATTTTTTTGTAATCTTATATAAGACTAGCTTAATACCTGCGGCGCCGCTCGCGTGTTCTAATAAAAAACTGAGAGTCATGTATACAGATACACAGGACGCACATTACATTCTATGTGCACGGGGTAACTCTGACAGCAGATACAAATAACTTAATGTATTACAATTTACAGCGTATAATATAGTTATCAGTAAATTATACGCTGTTCTCGATAAATAGACTAATCAGTAAATCAGTAAGCGATTCATGAGATTCGTGCCTTCAACCAAACAAGTACTTGATATATTATTTAAAATCAGAATATATTAAGTATTAATATTTGTATTAATAATCAAGACGAATGCCGTTATACATTATTATAATTGTATAAATAACAAGAGTGACAGTGAGAGAGACTAACAATACGTAATTGTAAATTACCTTATATTGAGCATATCTATAACAAGCATAATATATGACGTTCATTAGGCCGGTCTCCAGCACGAAGGCGAGGTAAACCGCATAGAGGGACCAAGTGGGAGGCACCGCGAAGCTGGTGAGCGCGACCACAGTGGGCAGCAGCAGCAGCGGCGGCGCGGCGACGGTCAGCGGGCACGGGTCGCTGCGCCTCGCGTACGCCGCCTCCGCGCCGCTCGCCTTGAACGTCAGGCACAGCGTCGTAGCGTCTGCCAACTCCCTGGTTACAAATCACTAATGTTACCAAGGATTTTTTTACTTACGTGATACTTACTGTAGAATGATATGTTTTATGCTAACGGTGCTTTTTTAAATGCTTTTTTATTGAACATTAAAAATATATATATATTGCAAACATCTACATATACATATCGCATTTTTTTTTATTGTTTTTAATTGTGTTAGTGTAGTCAAGCATGTGAAGGAAGCAAAAAAAATATTTTTTACAAATATGAATGGTAAAACGTAATTAAAAATGAAATAAATCCAAAGTAAAAAAGCTGTAAATTATGCTTAGTTAATATTATCGTAGTAAAGACTTACTTGTCGTCGTCTCTATTGACGAGCTCTTCCTCTAACATCGCAAGTATTTTGACTTCTTCACTGTCCTTGCTCTCGTCTTGCGGTGATAGAACCTACGAATAATGTACGAAGCGTATCTATGTAGTCGACAAGCAACAAATCGATATGGGCGCTGGAATGTCGGTAGCTTAATCAGGTGCTCCAGTCTAATAAGCAGTTTCATTTTGATGAATGAAATTTTCATTGGAAAGCAATGGTTAATAAACGGATAAGTTGAAATGTAAACTAGCACGGACCGCGGACCTAGTGCCCTAGTGTCCTAAATATTCGAACTGGAGCCGGAAGGGTGGGTCGGGGGTAGTACGAGTGCACTCACAGAATCCTCGTCGTCGTCTTTGAGGTCGGAGAGAGCGTCGGTGGCGTCCCCTGTTTCCCCTGCCTCCCCATCCGTTGCATTTCTGTCTTCACCACCCTGATACTAAAAAAATGGTAAAATATGTTAACCTATATATTTACATTTAGTGCAAAACATATTAAATACAAAACCTTATAAAATATACCTTCCGTGACTCCCAATTATGACTGTCAGATATAATTATAAAATTATATATGTTATAAAATAAGAAAATCATGATAATAATAAATTTGTTTATTACAAATTTACAAAATACCAATAATAATACAATAGTATGTACTTATATAATATAAGATTTGAAAATAAAAAACCTCTATAGCTTTATCGTGATAAGCCACGCTTAGTTTACCTTTCAACAGCACCTAATCAATAACAAAGCGGTATGGAGGTTATTATCTTGGGTTCAAATCAATATGAAGAAGTTTTCTTTTTTTAGATGTAAATCTTAGCATAAAATAAGTATATTTTAACGTGATAAATACAAGTTCGCTTAAGATTAACAGTAGCTGACCCAAATCTGTAATTCAGTATATTGTTATGTCTATATAGTTACGTTATATTGATAAATGTTAAAAATTAAACAAAGTAGAAATACTAATACAATTCGTATTAAGCTCTACTTTAAGTTAGTTAAATAAACTACGGTTCTAGTAAGTGCTTTCTCTACCTTTATTATTTTTTCTTCAGTGTACAATACGTCTTAATTATTATCTCTCTTTTCTTTTTTTTTTCAGCTTCCCGCATGTAGCATGGTAGTGAGAGACACAAAAGATACTTTCCGCCGACTTCCGGAGGCATTGCGCGTTAAATAGTGGAACTCACTGCCGCGCTTTGCCTCAACACTAGAGCGGAGAGATGAAAATATTAAATATTTCTTTTCTTCAAGTGGGAATCGACTCCATAACCTGTCGCGATTCATTCAGTCACACGCTTTTGCCCTTGCGTCACGTCTGGCCTCTTTTGGCATTATCTTTCTGGATGGTATTTCTGTTACTGTGCAGTTAGAAAATTCAGCGGCAGGTAACAGGTCACACAGTTCCCCAAAACACTCCCCGTGATAAATGCGGTAGAGAACGTACAACGAGAAGACGTCCCAGCACAAACCCAAAGTCAAGCCATTCTTGGATCATCTATCTGGTCCCTAAATGATTCGAACGGCTCTACGTTGTATGCGATCAAATGGCTCAATCTGATACTGGGTTGCACAAGCCCAAAGATGAGAAAAGTACTCCATATTAGGCCGAACCTCGGCCGTATACAGGGCTAGTCAGTGTTTTGGCGTGAAGTACTGTCTCGCTCTGCTGATGAACCCCAGTTTCTTTGAGGCCAACTTGGCCTTGCTTTTCAGATGATCGCGATACTGGTAGTCACTCGAAACGCTAAGGCCCAATGTGATGATACTAGTCGCGGCTATAAAGGGAGTGTTTTCGAAGGCCGGCGACAAATGGGGTTTTTAGTGGTTAACGCGCTTACTGCAATACAATGCTTACTTGTATATAAAATTTATCATTACATTTTAACTTTATAGTTGTTAATAATCATTTATTTTAACGTTTTATAATCTTCTTCTTTGCTAAACCATTGCTTTTAACTGTATTTAATATATCGATACCGCTTTTAGTAATGTTGATGTTACAAATAAAATTTTATAAGCAGAAATAGACTGACACTCGACAATAGTTAAGTGTTTTTGTGCAGGTGCAATAAAATTGAAACTGCATTTCCATTACCCATATTTATCATTTTCTCCAGACAATATAAATAGTACGAAATATGATAAACACTTTCAGTGACACTTGGTCATCCTTTTTAAAGCGTTACTAAGGCAAACGAGAACCTACGTTGCTCGAAGATTATGGCTATTGGAGAGAATATATATTTGGATAAAGTGGTATACATGGAATACCACTTTATCCAAATTGTGCAAAACTACCAGACACAATAAATGATTGTGCAATTTCAGTTAATCAATGAAGGTGAATTAAAAAAAAACTAAATCAATAAAGAGGAAATAAAATATTCATTTTCTTTTTTTTTTTGGTTTTTTAGGTAGGATATGATAGAAACTGATAAGCATATATGTGTTTTTAAAAAATAAAAATAACAAAATTATGATATGTATAGATGCATAGACGTTAGCTTTTGGCACTCTCTTTCTCTCTGGCCACTTCGTTAGGGATAAAGCGTAATATTAATGGGATGGTCATACAAATTTATGACTTATTATTTTATACTGCTCATGCTATTAAAAGTTTGGAATAAAAAATAAAAAATATACATTTTTACACGATTACTTTTACAGTTGTTAAGAACCTGTTACCTGCTTAAGAACGCGAACAATGAAGTAGGTCTTGATACCGGCTTGTCGCAACATCTCTTCGCGGCGCTCTCCGTGTGCTGGTTCGACCTCAAATTCGTCGTTCAGGAAACTTAGAGTCACCTCTGACACATGTACACGTCTAAAAGATAATTATCACATTGTATATTTCTACTCAATAATTATAGATATATATATAGATTTTAAAGTAAAGGAATGGAATGTCTGAACACTAAGTTCCCTCTGCCTACCCTGCTAGGCAGGAATAGCGCAAAGCTGTAAATAAAACTTAAGAATAATAAAATTGTTATAAATATAAAATAGTCAATGGACTTATGAGCTAATAATAGCGCCTATCAGATGACCTACGGAAGCCAGTGGTGGCGCAGGGACACAAATGTGTTACTGTAAACGCGACTGTTTGTGGGTTCCATTCCCACTCGAGAAAATAAAATATTTAATATTTTCATTTCCTCACTCTGGTGCCGAGGCAAAGCGTGGTGTTGTGCTCTGGCAGCCCTCACGCAGTACCTCCAGAATCCGACTTCGATTCGATTCGAGAAAATAGGAAACGGAAGTGTCTTAACGCTAGATTCCCTCTGCCTACCCTGCTGTGTGGTAGCATACAGCGGATACAGCGTGAAGCTGATTTCTAACACCTACGTGACCGTGTTAAAAATATATAAAATGGTTAAATTTTTATTGACGTTTTGAATAATATAATGAAAATAGTTTAAATTAAACACAATTTATTATTAATAAAATATTATTTTATATTAACTGAGCCAAAATTTAAATAACTACTTTTCGGACATTTTATTGTGAAATGTTTTTGTTGATTTGAACACGAATCGACGAATTCTCCGACGCGGAAAGTTGTTATAAATCTCTAGCGTAGCGCTAACGCTTCGTCACGGAAACTCGCCAAGTAGTATGGCTATGGCGTTTATAGATGACTGTGCAGGGAGATAACAGGTCAAGGACGCAGTTTCGCGCGACCGATCCACATAGTGAAGACATTTAGGTTAACCGCCTTATGATATGTAATAAAAATGAACAGTAGAGTTAATAAAAGAAAATAAACATCATTCTACATAGTTGAGATTTTTTTTGTACTGGCATTATTATATGTAATTAAGAATGATAATTAGAGAAATTAAGTTCATGAAAATAAGACCTATATGAAATATAAAAAGACTGTTAAAGGAGTCAATTTTGTGCATTGAAGATAAACTGAAAGAATATTTCTAGGGTTCTTTATTCAACTAACAGAAGCAAAAAAGGAAAAAACTTGGTTTGTATCACCATTATAATTATATATTTGTAGTTTACTTATAATACAATGTCACAACAAACTTACTTTTGTCAATTTTAATAAGTTGTACTTCACATTGACCTAGAATCCTGAAATTGATAAGGAACCCTCAATTTACGAGCCCAACGCGCACTTGACCGGTTTTTTTTTTATTTTTATTCATAACAATTAATATATTTTTTTATTATATTGCCAAAAAATATATCCATTTTAAGCAGTAGTTTGCAAAATTTATTTAAAATCCATAATTGAACAAATCATCCTTTTTATCGCAGTTTGCACAGATAATATTTTCCAATATTTTACAATACAATAATAAAATAGTGTCTCCTGTGTTAAGGCAATCCGTTCCTATTAAGACACTTCCGTTCCATACTTTCCGTTGGATTCTGGAGGCATTGTGTGTTGAGAGGCACAACTAAATGACTCTCTTTTCCACGTTACTAGAACGAGGAAAGTTTTAAAATATTTCAATTCCTCGAGTGGGAATTGAGCCTACAATCTCTGGAGTTTACAGTCGCAAGCTTGTGCTCCTGCGCCACGATTGCCCTTTTTGTAAAGAAATTATTATTTTTAATTATTAAAATTTTAGACTTTTAAAATCACTTTGTTTTTATAAGTTGTTTGATTTAACTTTTACACTAAACATTTTATAGTAATTATCAGTTTTCAGATTTTTTCTGTAAGTATGTATAATAGTCTACTTTGGCACGAATTATTAAGTTTTTAGATCACCTAGATTAGATTTTTATGAGAGAGTGTCAGTCACCGTTTTTGGACGTTAATATATAACTAATAGGTTGAGTTAAATCGTTGACAATTTATTTACATCACAACAAGGAGTAACTAGAGAATTTTAACTAAATTTCATACATCTAGACTTTTTGACTTTTTTGACTAATTGACTTACAAGTTATGAAAGGCTAAAAAGTAGATTGAAATGGATCGTGTAAAATACACATTATGCGTTTCCAGCTTTTTAATTTGGTTGGGCACACTTAACTTCGTCAAAATTTAAAATATTTTATAATTATTGCGCTATATTTCTTTAAAAAAGCAAAAATATTATAATAATCACATAAGCGCCATATATATTTTATTAGATTCACTTGATTGGAGATTAATCTTGTAGCATAAGCAAAAAATATTGAACATTAAAGACTATTTTGAACTGTAATAATAGCGTATGAATATATACACACCCCGCCATGCCGCTACTCTCCATTTTATTAGCGAGCTCTACGTCACGTGAATATACATCGAACTGCCACTGCCGTTGCCCCAGAACTCCAGCTAATACTGCACCTGTATGAATTCCCACCCTCATATCCACTGGTGAATTCGTTGTTTGTTGCACATACCTAATACAGAGGACTCTATTAACAAAGCCATAATTTTGAAGTATATAATTATTATTATTTAAATAATTATAATTTTTTGTTACTTTTATGTAAAATTATAAAAAATATTAGAACTTAAACACTTACTTAATCGCTTTTACCATAGACAATCCCATGTGGACGCACAGTACAGCATGGTCAGGTCTCTCCACTGGGGCACCACTAATGCAATAGTAACAATCTCCCAGAATCTTTATTCTTAATTGTTGATATTTCTTTAAAAAATAAAATCGTAAGCTAAAAAGGTATTTAATCAAAATAAACTTATTATGTTAACGGTAACAAGGTTCCCTACCTCAGCGAGGCGGTCGAAACGAGCAAATAACTCATTTAAAATCGCTACGAGGTCTTGTGCTGAATATGTTGAAGAGATGGCTGTAAAACCCACGATGTCTGCATACAGGATGCTAGATTCACGTAAGTAGAACATTTTATAAGATTCTTTCTCTGTTGCATATAGTTATTAAAACGTTAAAAAATATTTGTATTCACACTTACCTAACATTTTCATGTCGGGACATATATATCTTTTTAAATTGTGTGTCTATAAGTCCCAAGTCTTTTCGCATCTGTACAGCCACATGTTCAGGAAGAACTGATAATAACAATCGCTCCTGAAACATTAATACCCTTTCAATAAACATACCTTCAAGGGACATAAATCTTATCTTATTAGAGTTGTTTATTTTATTAGGGTTGTTTATCTTATTAGCGTTGTTCCACCACACCTGTTCTTTACTTTGCTGTTCAATAGTTAGCTTATCGCGCAAACTTCTTTTTGTTTCTTGAAAAGAGCAACGCTGCTGTTTCTCACACACTGCATATGCGGTACCGCCCAACAAAGTCGCTCCTAATAAGAGGCAACCATTTGCTATTTGCTGTTAAAAAACGTTCAATTTGTTAATGACACTGAAATTATTCTAATATGAATATATTTTTCAAATATAATTAAATTTTACACACCTGCAAATAAAAATCATCAGCAAATCTACTTTCAGCTGTAGAGGCATTATAGTACTGAACTGTCAGATATCCAATTAAGGATAGAGTACTGTAAATTATTAATATCACATAATGGAACGGGAGAGTTGCTATAGTAAAGTACTGAAGAATCACTGCCCACCCTAGTAATTCGTTGTACGAGTCTCCTAGACGTCGGGACGCACTCACTAAGAGTTGAATCCACATCACAAACCAAGCAATATGGTTAAGAACAGTTCGGGCTCGAAAAATAAATGCGTAGGTCGCTGCAAGTATCAGGTTTACAATGAGAGCTACAGCCACAGACGCGTAAGCAAAATGTAGATCACGTTCCCCAGGCACAAGTGCAGCAAATACTTGAAACAGTACTCCCGTAGCGATCAGTCGCAGTACGGCACGCTGACGTTGACGCTGTGTGTACGCAAGATATAGCTTCTCTTCTGACAAATCTGAGAACCTCCATGGTGGCACCAGGCATATCCAACAGGAGCATTTATTTGAAGTTCGCGCTTGTACAGATTTCTCCATAGCTTTAACGTTTTGCCATATTTAAATGTTTGAAATATTTTTAATTCTCACTATCATTTTTATCTACTTAGCACTTTAAAACTAACAAGCAAGTACTCAGACTTCCTTAATATTTGTGTATATTATATAAGAATTCTTGACACGGTAAAACTTCATAAAAAAAGATGATATTTAATAGAAAATAATAATTTCACTATATTATAATTGATTTTTCACAATAAAAATTTATGAAATAACTCCCGATATTAGCGTATTGCTTGTAGGTTCGCATATATCGCGTTCTATCTCACAAAACATCAACCGGAGACATTCTGTTAACGATGGCCTGATCGAGGACGCCTGTGTAATGAATAAATTACACGCTGAAACATTGTTCCGATATCCGTTCATTAACTCGGCCGGCTACTGAACATAACTCATTCGAGGTTTCTTCTGAGTTGTACGTAATACCTACTAATTTCAATATTGACAATCGTTTTGACTCCGACTATATATAAAAGTGACCGTGAAAACCTCACAAATGACAATATATTTGTTTCACATATTTTTATATTCTTTTGGTCACCGTTTATGTTGTTTTGCTATACACTCGTTACGGTTAAATAGAGGATTAGGTATATCAATAACATTAATAAAATATGATTGTCAAGTCACTTATAAAAAAACAATTATCATCAAATTTACACCTTCATTTTTGTTGTTAGTAAAATTATTAGAAAATATTGAGTAAAATTCAAAGTGCTATCTAAATTGTAGATATACATTAAATTATATTGTCATATGGTTACAAATGATATACCTACACATTTAAAAAAATTGTACTTTAAGATAATATCAGATTGGATATCGCTATGGTTCAAATGTCAACAAAATTTATATTTAAGTTTCCGAGGCATTACTGGACTGGTTGGGTTCCATTTTCCTACTAATAGCCGATACAGTGTCTTAAAATTAGTGGGAAAGAAAGTGATATTACATCAGTTAGAAAAAAATTAAATATATTTAATGTTACACGAACGTGAGACAAAAATCGACAAAAAATGCTAGTTAACGCTTTAAGTACTTTAAATATTTTCCTATACATATACGTACTATGTAAGAATTACCTGTACGTCTAGGTAAAAATATTATTTTTATAATAAAGTATAAGCAGTAGATAAATATAATAAAAAAAGGATTTTTCAATTATCTGATGAAATTCATCTCATACTATATTATTTTTTATTACATACATAAAGAATATAAATTTTGCTTTAAAATATTCTTACCAGACTTACGGTAAGTATTTTATTATGTCAATACTTATTCTACCTAGATGACATGTAAGAAATATATAGGCACAATGTACATACCTATAAAACGAAAAACTCACTATGTATATAAAAAATTAATATGCTATTAAATATCTCCTAGGCAACTCTTGCTAGCAATAAATCAAAATTAAATAAATGTATTAAAATTATCGTGATTCTAATCTGAGATACTTACAATCGTATTTTCTCTATGAATAAGTCATCTTGTTTTTGAAAATAATCTATTGTGTTTTTTTTATTAATAAAAATCTAAGAAGAAGAAAGCAACGAGATAAAAAAAGCAGTCGTGAATACTTATAAACAATAAGTATCTGCCAAAATTAATTGATTATAAATTTATCATTATTTAAACATTCATGAATTACTTATTAGACTCTTTTTTTAAATTAATAATATTTGTATTTCTTTGAAAATGAATAATTTGCCTTAACAATATATTTTTTTATAAATTTCCTAAATTATCATAAAATAAACAATTTTAGAACGTACATTAGACACCCACTACTTTCTTCCTACGTAGATAGAGTATACGAAATTTAAAAACTATAAAATTAATTTAAGCAATTTACAGTTACAACCACATCTAATTTGTATAAAAATATTTCCCGCCTAAATTTTGGTGCCAGTGACGTAAGTAGGTAATCTCGGTAAAAGACTCTCGTCATACTATTGACCCAATATTTTAAGGACCACTTCTTTTTCCTAGTTGTAGTATTTTAGAAATTATATTTTTGTTAAGCGGTAGAAAAGGATAGGATTAGTTAATGCAAATTTAATTATGATATAAAACAGGAATATCGAGCGGTATGTGTTAAATGAATAAGGACGCGGGCGGCAGGGATCGCGGCAGCGCAAGACGGTATGCGCACGTGCTCGCGCGCGACTGCCGCGCCAGCCGCCGCCCTCCGCAGCAGCCGCGCGCCTTGCCCGCCCGACCCGCCTTGCCTGCCCTGCTTGCCCTGCCGCCCTGCCGCCCTGTCGACCCTGCGCCCCAGTGCCTGTTCTCCCCCGCCTCTTCACTGCCTCTTCCGCCTCCCCGAACCTGTTCTAGGCCGATTCATTACATCGATTCAAATTCTGATTGATATGCTACGAGCGTTTAGAAAACTCAATTTTAGGTCTCGCATTCAATAAACAACCGTTCACATGAATACTTTCAATTGTCATTTCTTTGTATCTTTTGCTAACATACTGGGTATATACTGCAAACATTTTATGCTTTGGAAGTTGTAAAAATCTTATGCATTTATTAATGACTAGAGGGCGCGCGCGGCTTCGCCCGCTTATTAGGAGTGAATTCTAAAAAAAACTACGAAACACGTGTTCAATAAAATATTTTTAACAGTCTGAATTTAAATTTTTATAAAAATCGGTGGCAATTTAAAGATTTTTCCATATAAACTTTCAACCCCTTATTTGAACCCTTAGGGGGTGAATTCTTAAAAACCATGAAACACGTGTTCAATGAAATATTTTTAAGAGTCTGAATTTCAAATTTTATAAAAATCGGTACAGATTATTTTTTTTTTCCATACAAACTTTCAACCCCT
>JAATLQ010037012.1:0-11059 GCA_013421005.1 Heliconius erato x Heliconius himera | reverse complement strand
TCAAATTTCACGTTTCTACCATCAGCGGTTACGGCTCTGCGTGCGTCTTACCTCAGTCAGTCAGCACAAGTCCTTTTATATATATAGATTTATTAAATATTAGTTATCTCACTATTCAGCCCTTAGTCCATCAGAATAAGTGCTATTTGAATGTCGCAATATGATGTTGTATACAATATGTAAATAATTAAATTCATTTTTTTTTAATTTAACTATTAATATGAAAGTTTCCATTATATTTCCATTTCTTCGTTCGGGTGTCGAGTTTTGCCACTCAACACGCAATGCCTGCAGAATTCGGCAGAAAGTGGGGAACAGAGTGGCTTAACACTAGGTTCCCTCTGCCTACCCTGCTGTGTGCTGGATACAGCGTGAAGCTGATAATATGAAAGTGTTCATATAAATATTAAAACTGAATATATAAACAAATTAACGCTATACTTATTTGAATCCGGTACTTGCAATTTCAATACTACGGAATGCCTATATATACAGAGTGTTTTTGTTAGCACCATTTAGGTTTTTTTAAACAAAATAAATAATAAAATTATATCACTCATTCCGAAATCGGGTCGTAGGTATTGGCGGCAAAATTCAAAGTTGTTTAACCTTTACTAGTATTTTTGTAGTAGTATGTGTATACGTTATTGGTATCTACTATCTATACGTAACTGCGTCATACGAAATACAGGTGGATCAACATCGTGAAATGAAAATAAAACCTACTAAACTGTTGAGATATCCTGATTAATTTCCTTAGGTATGGGTTTAAAATATTTTATCCTATATGCTGTTCGCGTAAAAGGAGCGCTGACGCTTCCATCCTGTATAAATGCGGTCCCTAAAACGTAAGAATTGCATGTTGCAATCTGATTGTAAAATTATAAGCTAAAATTTATATTAAAAAAAATGCCTAAAATAGACGTGTTTGTTTTGTATCTACCTCCTAATATTCACACAAATTTGATGTTGTGTTCCACTATATCAGTCACGGAACCTTCATTTGCCTGGCGAATGAACTTGCCCTCTTCTCCGACGTCAATGTAGTAGATGCATTCTTTTGTATGCCTTGTTAAGGCGACGATAACGTATGATATGATGTCGTGTAGGGCGTTTTTGATGGCCTTTGTTTGGATCATTTCTACAAACACGTATGTAAGTCCCTCAGATTCGTTGATGGTCAGGGTGCGTGAGTTTCCTCCCTTTCCGTAACCTTTTCTGATTAGATCTGCTTTTTTTGTTTGTGTATGGGCCAGGTACAGAGTATTGGGAGAATCTATAGGGATGGAAGCACCCGTGTATCTCGGCTCTCTCAGGGATCGAGTAGATTTCGTTATAAACCTCGTTGAGCGCGTATGGCACATCCAGTGGACATTTATATGATCTCGCTAGCTTTTGATTGATGGCGATCACGAGGTTTGGGCCGACCTTTTCCAAATGCACTATGCATTTGGAAAAGGTTTAAAAACGGAAAGTTTGTAAACTTGCAGTGTCTTAACACTAGGTTTTCTCTGCCTACCCTTATGTATGCGGGATGAAGCGTGAAACTGTTTTTTTTTTATTTAATAAGATGTTTGTTTACAGTATATATGGCATTATTTTAATTCGTATATGCTTAATCAATCTCTATAATTATTTAACGTCTTTCTAATGGTACGCTTACTGCGTACATTACATAGTTACATCCTAGTTGACAAATGTATGCCTCCGTAATTTCACTTAACATTTTGTAAATTTAAAATAGATATACAGGTGGAAGTGTCAGCACCACTTTAAATGAAACCATAGTCTTAACAACTCCATAAAAGCCTATTACAATTTTTTTTTCCAAAAATGAAAAAGTGTTTTTTTTAAACAAAATATAAGTAATAAAATTGTCGTTTTAAAATAAAATCCCATTTGTTGACAAATGACGACGCACGCACACATAAACCTACGACAAAGACAAAGTTCAAAGTTGTTTAACCTTTAGTAGTATTTTTGTAGTAGTATGCGTTTACGTTATTCGCATCTTTGCGTAACTCCGTCACACGAAATACAGGTATGGATAAACATCATGAAATGAAAAAGAATCCTACGTCTGAACTGTTGGGATATCTTGATTAATTTCTTTAGGTAGGTATGGGTTTAAAATATTTTATCCTATATACTGTTACCGTAAAAGGAGCGCTGTCTCTTCCATCCTGTATAATAAAACTGTAAATATATGATAAAATTGTTTTTAAAATAAATTTAATTTGTAATGAAAAACAATGATTTACTTAGAGAATTTTCGTGAAGATATATTTAACATTTTTTTGTGTTATTTCACACTTAATAGGGAAAAAATATTTTCTCCCTAAACTGTGAAGGAAGAAGTAGAAGCGTCTACGCTTCTTTTACGGAAACAACATATAGAGTAAAATATTTCAAACCCATACCTACCTAAAGAAATTAATCAAGATACCTAAACCAGTTTAGACGTAGGATGTTTTGTTCATTTTACTATATTTATCAACACTGTATTTCGTGTGTCTCAGATACGCATAGATACTAATATAGTAAACACATGCTACTACAAAAATACTACTTAATATTTTCAAAAAACATACTAGAACAAGAAAGGGATATCCCTTGTTCTATTTTACGCAATTCAACATCACCGCCATTACCTACGACACTCGATTTCGTGAATGAGGCGTATGCGGTGTTATCGCTTTGATAGGTTTGTATATGTGTGCATCATTCTTGACAAATGGCGTTTTATTTTACAAAGATAATTTTATTAATTATTATGTTTGAAAAAATAACTTTCTCATTTTTGGGATCTCTTTTGTTTTAATTGTGTTAGTTAATAGGAATTACAATTTGTAAAAATTGACAAACTTAAGTTAGCGGGCTTATTATTTTGTATGAAATTAACTACAAATGTATATTTATATTGTTTTTTTTTATATAAAACAATATGAAATTCCATATTTTGGAATTTTCCCTTATTTTACTATAAGTTCTTACAGTAAAATAATGGAAAAGCTTCTTATGAGGCCAGTCGCGGCACAGGGACAAAAGCTGTAAACGCAACTTATTATGCGTTTGATTCTCTCTCGAGAAAATAAAATATTTATTTTTCATTTTACCTTCTTTATTTTTGTAACGTGTGAGAGTCAAAAACAATAATATCGTTTCGTAGTTGAATGGCAAAAAATGCAAGCGTTTCTGTCTGTCCGTTTATATATGTGACTGCTATTTAGTTTTGTATATACTGTATTCTATAAACCACTTTGAGATTTTTATACAAAAAAAATTGGGAGCATCTTCTATACATGGAACTGAAACTTTAGATAGGTCTTTAAATATTACATTGTTGTTCGTAAAACCATTTTTTAGTTAGTTTCCCTCCTCGTCATATGAATAAATATAAATAAATAAATCGATCATCAGATCATTTGACGTATAATTATATATGTGTTCTGCTTCTGTGGAAATGTCACAAATGTCTTTTTGACGTCCGCCAAGTTTGTTTTGTAATTAAACTTATTGGGGGTTTCGAACTATAAAGTTACTCTCTGAATTATAAATGGACTCGATAATTTCTTTCTTATAATAATAAGTACCTATGGAAATACAAAAAAAAGTATTATGTATATATTTATGATCACTCTTTCATAACCTCATAATGGACACAGTTTTTATGAAACCAGTTCAACCACACGTATTTAAGGCCCTAAAAGATGTTGATATACCAACTCTCATTAAATGTTCATCAGATGAAATAAGGCCTATAATACCATGTCTAGTTCGTATGGCGCTCATAGCGCCCTTAGATGTAACAAGATATTGTGCAGAAGCAAAAAAGGACATACTTACACTTTTATCAGGAATAGATTTAGTTAATTTTATAGTTTCGCTTCTTTCTATTGAATTTCATGCACTAGAAGTAGATCTTAAGAAAGAACAACAAATGCGGTGAGTGAAAGCCAGTTCAGTGCTTTTCTGTATTAATAAGTTATTATTTTTTGTAAATGTATAGTATGAATAATAAATGAAATATTTCTGTACGTTACAGCCAAAAAAATGGTTCACAGACCACAGAATCATTTTTAATTCAAAACATAGTTAATGGCATAGCTAATGACTTTGAACAGTCAGATTCAGCAAGAAGAGTCCGTCTTGTTCTTTCAGAACTATTACAAATGCAAGCACAGCTTGTAGAATACAATCAAAGTAAAACCACAAACACTGATTCACCAGTCAAACCTTCAGAATTATTTGACAATGAAGTTTATCTAGAAGAAATCACAGATGTTATATGTATCAGCCTTGCTGAATTACCAAATCTACTTAATATTTGTGATATTGTTGAAGTACTTCTTCATGTGAATAAAGGTCCTATAATAATTTCATGGGTTGTTGCTAATATGCCTGATACTTTATTAGATGGTAAGATGAGAATAAATATAATATTTATAAATAAATTCAGATGATATTTTTTCAAGTGTTGTTATAATTTTAGTGGCTGAATCTCTTGTGATGAATGCTGAAAGGAGTGAAGAAGGTGGTATCAGAGCTAAAACTCTACTTACATTGTGTGATGCATGTCCATACATAGGAGCAGCTGTGAGAGCCAAAGCTGTAACAGCTTCACGACTACCATGCTTAGTTATAAATCTAACATTAACACATCATCAAGAGGACTTGGTAAATATTTTAATTGAAAAACAATATTTTGTAAAAAACTAAATTATATTATACTAGCAGCCCACTTGCTGCTTTGTCTGCATACCATCTGTAATACTTTTATTATACATTTACCAACAGATTGGCAATGATTTGTACTTTGTGTGTGTGGCAGAATGTAACTTTAATACAAAACAAAAAATAAATAAATTGGACCAGTAGATCCAGAGCTCTTAGCATTTAAACAAACAAACTCTTCCAATTTTTTATATTAGTATAGATTCATTATCTGTTTTAAGGTATCTTTTATATCAGGACTTTTGCTGGGATCAGATCAGACTTCTAGAGCTTGGTTTGCAACATTCTTGCGTAACTCACACAAACGGGGAAAAGGGGATGGACATATAACTTTAATAAAATTACGTCAAGAACTTTTAAATAGATTAAAAGAATCAATTGCAGGAGTTGAAGCCTCAGCTTTACTTAGATTATACTGTGCTTTAAGAGGCATAGCTGGAATTAAATTCCAGGATGATGAAGTGTCTGGATTACTAAGATTAGTAACTCAAAAACCTCCGCCAACACCAGCAGGAGTTCGATTTGTTTCCTTAAGTCTTTGTATGATTTTAGCATGTCCGTCTCTTATGGGTTAGTAAATTTTACATATTTTTAATTTCCAAGCTTTATGTATATTGATATATTAAAAAAAATGTTAAATTCTAAGTATATAAGATATTATTTTTGTTATAGCTGCACCAGAGCATGAAAAGAAGGCAATTGAATGGGTACAATGGCTTGTAAAAGAGGAAGCTTATTTTGAAAGGTAATGTGTATACATATATGTCTTACATTTACACGAATTATATTTGTTATTTTAAAATATAAGACTTGGTCTCTCAACTTTAGTACCAGCGTGTGACTGTAACGCAATAATTGTGGCGCGACAATTAGACAATTTCCCCTCGGGGGAATTAATTATTATTTATTAATATTTCATTTCCATGCTCTGGTACCAAGACAAAAAGTGCAACGTTGAGTTTGAGGCTCAACACGTAATGCCTCGAAAAATTCGGCGGAAAATCTCCAAATAATAAATTAAAAAGAGTTAATTTCTTTTTCAGTAACTCTGGAATAACAGCATCTTTTGGAGAAATGTTGTTACTAATAGCCATTCATTTTCATTCTGGACAATTGGCGGCCGTTGGTGAATTGGTGTGTGCCACTCTTGGCATGCGTGTGCCAGTTCGACCTAATGGATTGGCACGCATAAAACAGGCATTTACACAAGAAATATTTACCGAACAGGTATTTTAAATTTACCCCTTTCCAAATATATTAAATATTATCACTAATCTACTTGTTGATTTAAATATAAACAATTTTATAGTTACTGACTGATATGATTTAATATTATTTAAACAAATCAATGTAGTAAAAAATTCAAGAGAAATTCATTAAAAAAAGAAATAATTTTCGAAACGTTTTGGCCATGCATCTTATTTGTAATTGATCTGGTTGAAATAAAGTATTTATTTGTTGTAGGTTGTTACAGCACATGCTGTGAAAGTACCAGTGACTGCAAACCTAAACAGCAACATAACCGGATATTTACCTGTTCACTGTATTCATCAGTTACTGAAATCACGAGCATTTTCTAAGCACAAGGTTCCAATAAAAAACTGGATATACAGACAAATATGCAACTGCACAGCGCCTCTACACCCTGTAATGCCTGCCCTAGTTGAAGTTTACGTCAACTCTATCCTCGTCATTAATAACAAAGCGTCAAATGAATATTTTAACAAACCCATTACAGAAGAAGAAATACGAAAAGTCTTTAGAAACTCTATATTCGGCGTTACTTTTGACTCACAAAAGAAACAATTTACTCCCATGGAGACTGATGGTGAACTATCAATTGACGTCAACATCGAAAAACCATCGTTAGCGTCGCAGTTGCTTTTAATATATTATTTGCTTTTATATGAAGATGTCAGACTAGCTAACTCTGCTACTCTTTTAGCAAATGGCCGAAAAATAAAAAGCTATTCAACAGCTTTCTTATCGGAATTACCAATTAAATACTTACTTCATCAAGCACAAAAAGACCAAATGAGTTACGGTGGTCTCTTTAGTCCGCTGCTTCGTTTGCTAGCCACACATTTCCCACAACTGTCTCTGGTAGACGATTGGATGGACGACCAAGTGTTTGGCGACACCTGTCGACATCAAGTGGATGTTAATATTTCTGAAACATCCATTGACGAAGCATTCCAATGCATTGAGGAGAATCCATATAAAACTGGTAAAATTTTAAAGGCTATGCTTAATAAGAACCCCACGGATATCTGGCCTTTTGCAGAAATAATTGTTCGATATGTAAAAAGTGTATTGGGGGATCAAGTACCAAGACACATTCAGGAACTATATCGTGAAGTTTGGCTAAGACTTAATACTGTTTTGCCGCGTTGTCTGTGGATAATGACCATAAACGCTCTACTCGATATTAACAACGCCAACGTCAGAAACGTTACAATCACACAAGAAAATGTTTTAGTAGACCCTTTGCAAGTATTGCGTTGTGACATAAGAGTATTCAGATGTGGACCGATTCTGAAAATAATTCTTCGAATATTAGAAGCAAGTTTAGCGGCTTCTAGAAGTCAACTGAGTCGCCACTTGCTAGACAAACCACTGCTGGAAAAGAGTGGTCAATTAACATGTGATTCTGAAAGGGAGGAGTTAAAAAATGCCTTAGTCGCAGCTCAAGAGAGTGCAGCATTACAAATTTTATTAGAAGCATGCCTCGAAACGGAGGAGGACCGATCAAAACCAGAACTTATGTGGTCGCTGCGTGAAGTGAGGAGTATCATCTGTTCCTTTTTGCACCAAATATTCATTTCGGAACCATCTTTAGCGAAACTGGTACACTTCCAGGGTTATCCTCGAGAGCTCTTGCAAGTCACCGTCCAAGGAATACCATCCATGCATATTTGCTTAGATTTCATCCCAGAACTGTTGAGTCAGGCTTCACTGGAAAAACAAATATTCGCAGTGGATTTAGTATCACATTTGTCAATACAATATGCTTTACCTAAAGCAATGTCTATTGCAAGATTGTGCGTGAATACTTTGTCAACGTTGTTGTCTGTTCTGCCAAGCGACTTACGCCTGGAACTTTTCCAACCTGTTCTTAAATCGTTTGTTAGGATTTGCATTGCATTTCCTTCACTCCTTGAAGATATCACATCGCTATTGTTGCAATTAGGTCGGATATGTGAATCTCAAGTTTCACTAGGTCACTGTTGGAATGATGCTAATATATTAGGAGAAGGAGCTTATATGCAATCGGATGCTCAAAGTGATAGCAAAGTATTAGTCGCCGAAGTTTTATGTAGAGATATAAAAGAAACAATGTCCGAAATAATTCAAAAAGCTCTTTTAAATGATAAGCTATATTAAAGTGTTATAAAAATAATAAAGTGTTGTTTTATTGTATAAAAAATTAAACATTAAGAAAATAAGAATTTTATTTTTTTCTAAAGAGATTGATCACAAAACAAGGTCTTTGAAAGATTTCAATATATAATATGTAATGTGTTCAGTGGTTCTACTGGATTTTGAGTTTCTAGTTGTCGATACATCCAAGCGCATTGATTTCGGGCCACTATGTTGCCGATATCGTTATACAGCTGCGCCTAAAAAATAGAAAAGAAATATTTTAATACTATTTAGTCACTTTTATCAAAATAGCTGGGCTGACCGTAAACATATTGATGGACTTTCATTTAGTAAAATATTTTATTTTGAAAATTTGTTTTGTGATTCAGCAACATTAGGTTCTGATATCCTACACGCAACATTTCTAAGGTTCACAAAAGGTCATCATAAAGTACGTCGTTAAGGGGTAAAGACGAGGTCGACGAAATGTGGAATGTATGAAAAGTAGTGAAGAGAGTTCTAAGTCTCTTAAAAGCACATTTCAAATTTTCAGAGTATCTTATACATTAAGGCATAAATTTTGTGTGATTAAAAATGCATAAAGTATAAAACATAATATATTTGAATTATTTATAATTTGATAAGGTTCAGACATCTCGTACCTACCGGTACGAGATGTCTTAATGCGTGATATAGAGGAGAGGGGTCAAACAAATAAAAAAAACCGCGTAACGTAACTATAATTATGAAGACCTCAAGTTAAAAAGCATATACCTGTAAATACCAAGTGTGCAGCAGTCGCGCCTGCGCGCCCACCTTGGCGAAGTTCCCCTTGACGGCGTCGAGCGCGTCGCAGCACGACTGCAGCACGTGCGCGCGCGCCTCGCCCGCCGGCGCCGCCGTCGCCACGCGGCACTTCGTGTACAGCAGCAGGCCTGCAGGCCAGTAACCCGGGGTGGGACACTTTGTCAAATTCTGGAGGCATTGCGTGTTCAGTGGCGGAACTGAACGCAGCGCGTTGCCTCGATACCAGAGCGAAGAAATGAAAATATTAAATATTTAATTTCCTCGACTGGTCATCGAACCCACAACACTGGCCTCTTTTACTTTTAAGTTTTATACATTTGCTAAAAATATTTTCTGTTCTTAGTGTGGAATAATACTTTCAGACATGTTAGAATAATAATTTTTTTCATAGAGTAATTTTCTAAAGGCAAGGTCATCAGTAATAACCTAGTCTCAAGACGCCCCTCTAACCACTTTCCAAAATAATGGTAGCTCAAAACAACTAATATTCAAGTTAAGTAATCTGCAATACTTTTTTTATCAGCTTCATGCTATCTCTCGTATATAGTAGGGTAGGCAGATGGAACCTAGTACTAAGACACTCCGTTCCACACATTCGGCCATATTTTTCGAGGCATTGCATATTGAGTGCGTAATCTCCGAATATAATGTATAATACATTTTATATTAGAGTATATTCAAAAAAATCACCTCTTGCCGAGTCGTAGGCACTTCCATGTTCCATAATCAACGGCAAAACTCTTCTGACCAGCGCGAGAGCATTCTTCGTACATCCCATGTGTAATTGAACATTTGCTATATGCATTTCAGCTGTTGCTGCCAAGTAGTGCAAATGATACTTTCGAGCTAGCGACAAAGCTTCGTTCAACAACATAATATTGGTTGAGCGAATACTGCTAAATGTGTGCTGAACCTCTGCCATCATTATCATTGCTTTGAGTCTTAAAGACATATAATGTAAGCTATCATCCTCCGTTTTACAATAGTCCAAGATGTCGTGCAGTGTTTCCAAGGCGTCCGTAGCGTCACCTTTCAGAAAATACATTTCCGCCCTCAACAACTGGCTCTCCCATCGATCGTACGATGCTAGCTGCCGTATGCATTGGTCAGCTTCTTCCCACTTGCCTGTCAAAAATAATTTTGCGTATTAAAAAGAGTAGTATATATCATTTTTAAACATTTTTAAAGTGTCATTCCACACTTGGGAAAGAAAAATACTTATTTAGAAAACGTATAAAAATTTTAACGTAGCGGGACTCGAACCCGTAGCTTGATGAGAACGTATGGCTTAGTGGTCAGAGCGCCTGGTCAGTTTCCAGGAGGCGCGGGTTCGAGTCCCGCTACGTTAAAATTTTTATACGTTTTCTAAATAAGTATAGTATATATAATTTCCGCAAATAACAGTGAAGTCTATATATTACGTTCAGTCACTATGTTCTGTCTAACTAGGACTAGACTGAACAAAATCGCACATAACTCTCATAACACCGTCGGTGATAGACTGCCATTTATAAATTTGTGAAAATGACTTAGATGAGTAATAAGAGGTCTAAGGTGCCTGCATGCATTTGGTGTATAATGTCACTAATATATTAGAAATAATTTCTCCGAGATAGCGTGCGTCGTAGTGATTTTGTCGCAAATCAAGCACACACTAGGACTTACATTGTCACATTGGTCAGTTGTGCGCTTCTCCCCAAGCCAAATGTATGCTGAAGCCATAACGTCATTAAGATAATTTTGACATTCTATTTTACTCATTTTGGAGCAACGATGTCTTAATTCGCTACAGTTGTGACTTTATTTCTTCAAGTTTAGTTTCGCATATGCATCTGCGTGTAATAGTAAAAGTGTGCACTAGCTAGTGTCGTGACGTACCCGCACGTAGAGCCGCGCCGGCGTGGTGCATGCAGGCAGCGGCCAGCACCTGCGGCGCCGAGAACAGCGACGCCAGCGCCGCCCACAGCGCGCAGCGCCCGCGCCACGCCGCCGCGCACAGCGCGCCCGCGCCCCCCGCGCCGCCGCCCCCCTGCCACACGTGTGCACCAGCTAGTGTCGTGACGTACCCGCACGTAGAGCCGCGCCGGCGTGGTGCATGCAGGCGGCGGCCAGCACCTGCGGCGCCGAGAACAGCGACGCCAGCGCCGCCCACAGC
>JAATLQ010037011.1:0-46211 GCA_013421005.1 Heliconius erato x Heliconius himera | reverse complement strand
AGAGCAACTGTTGAGTTTCTTGCCGGCTCTTCTCAGCAGAACTGCCTTCCGAACCGGTGGTAGCTTTTTATTTTTTGTTATATGTTCATTCGACGATTCAAAAGTGCTTATAAAAGTTTATTTGAATAAAGAATAATTTGAATTTGAATTAGTTGCTGTCTGTCTGTGTATAGTTACATAAGCAAAAAATATAATTAGTAAATAGTTGTAGGTGGAGCAGGTACACAAGCGTGTGACTGTAATATTCACACTCGAGTAAACGAAATATTTATTTTTGTTATTTTTTTCATTCTGTTGTCGAGACAAAGCACGGAGTTGAGTTCTGCTACTCAAAACGCCTCCAAAATTTGGCAAAAAGCTGGGAACGTAACTTTAGTATGTTAACACTAGGTTTCCAGATCCTCCGGACCCTCGGCCTACAGAAAAAATATGATAAAATCATTTTTTCTTACCAAATTATAATTCTAAGCAATTATTTTAAGCTTCACGCACACAACAGGCAGCAGTAGCGAACTTAGTGTCCTAACATTCCGTTCCCCATTTTCCGCCGAATTCTGGAGGCATTTCGTGTTGAAAGGTGGAACTCAACACTGCGCTTTGCCATAACAGAAAGAAGAAATGTTAATATAAATTAAAATAAATATTTAATTTCCTCGAGTGAGGGGAACCCGCTACCAGTCGATTTTATAGTCACATTTTGTGCGCCTGTGCTACGGCAGACCGCTGCCACGATTATTTTTAGGTAAATGATTTTATAAAAACCTTCCTACAGAGATAATAACAACAAAACCGCGTTCAAATAAACGTATAAGATTGTCAATGAAGCTTGAAAATAACTTATGGGTTATTTCTATAATAAAAATTCCGTCCTGGAAAGCACTAAGAGAGATATTTTCAAAATTCCAACGTAAGCGGAAAAAAAAGAGAGTTAACGTTCTAAAATCCACATAAACAAAGTATGGGCGACGACTAGTGCAACGACTAATTAGGATTTTTCATTAAAAATACTACTCGAGTCCGCGAAATTAAAAACTCCGCTGCTACTTACAAATCAAGGGTAGTGTAAACAGTGGTTATAGACAAGAACCGTCTGCAAGTATCAAGGGGACAACGGTGCTTCTCTTTCTATTATTGTTATATTAACATGCATATTTATAGGTGAAGGCTACTTCTTTACTTTACTCTTACTGGATCTCTTTTTTATATGTATTCTGAAATTGTATAAAATTATCTCTTTTCTACCAGTACCAATTTTGCTTTGCGTGTTTTCCATACAACATAACATTGTCAAAGTGAATTGTGCACATCTGGCACACTCCAAACGCCAAAAATGAGAAACCTAACTGAATTGATTAGACATACAGACAGAGAACGTAGAGGGATCCTAGCGTTAAGACACTCCGTTCCTCTCTTTCCGACCATTTTAGAGACATTGCGCGTTGAGTAACAGAATTCAACGATGCGCTTTGTTTTGATATCACAGAAAAAAAAAAAAATTCATCCCCAGAATGGGAATCGACCCCACAATCATCACATTGACTGGCAAACGGTTTGCCGTTAAAATATTATAAGGTAATATTTAATAATAAGGTGAATACAGCGTGAATAGAACTTATTGCATTTGTATCCTAGTTCAGGAATTCAATCCACAAGATAAGTATTTTAATAAAACAATTACAAATTTTTGAGGCCGTCATGGCACAGAGGCAAAAGCGTGCGACTGTAAACGCGACGGTTGTGCGTTCTATTCCCATTCAGGGGAATGATATATTTAATAATATTTTTTTTTCCACCACTCAACACGCAATGCCTGAAGAATTCAGTGAAAGAACGGAAGTATCATAATGAATAACAGTGTGTCTTAACACTAGGTTCCCAGGTTCCCGGTGCCCACCCTACTATGTGAGAGGAACAGTGTGAATCAAAAAAATACAAATTATTAAAGCATTCGTTATAACTATAATAGGATTAAGTGACTGATCTTCAAAGGAATTTATAAGCGTGTTTGTTTTACATGAATAATTATGACGTTGAACGATGAAAACACTGTGTAATTATTATGAACACGAATATGATTAATTTGAATCTAGTGAAAATCTTACAAATTGAAATTAAATTGAGATTATTTTTTATTTATCAGCGGCAGTGTCAGAACTTAACGCCGTGCTTTGCTTAAAAAATTCTCAAAATGGGGATTACACCTGCTGTCACAGTCAGATACTGTCCCAACGTGCCGCGAAAGCCTCGTGCTGTTTTATAATAAACTAAAATATAAAAGTAGTAAACATAAGATATATTTACATTTTCTTTAGAATAGGCTGTGAGAACATATATGCTTTGTCTCATTACCAGAGCGAGGAAATGAAAATATTAAATATTTTATTCCCCCGAATGAGAATCGAACCTATGACTCTCTCGCTTACAGTTTCCGGCATTTGTGCCCCTGAACCACGACGTCCTAATAACAATGGTTTTATCAAAATCTAAAATAATAAATAACAACTTATATATTTTGAAGAATTACATAGTTTAGTCACTATTAAACATAAAATTAAGACCAACACAAAGCCAACGCAGCAGTGTGTTAAGCCTTTTTGCTATAAACGTTGATAGTACGGCTGTAAATATCCTGCAAATTTCAGTGAGACTGCTTTCTCTTTGTATATACGTGTTACAAATGTCCATTTCTAATTTAATCACAGAATATAACATAGTTTAAAGTTGCATATAATTTTAATGCACAATGTTGCTTCCAGCGTAATACTAATTCGAATTAATTTTATAGCGTCTCGTGGTAAAATACTCGTACAAAATTATTAGTAAAATGATGATTTGTTAATCAATATTTATGTTGTATTATGTACTATTGGCAACTTGCAATCACGTTTGCGTGAACTAATAAAATAAAAATGCAAAAATCATGTAAAAAATCTATTAATTTATAATGTTTACGCATTCTTATCGCAATATTTACACAATTGAGGGCAGTCGTGGCGCAGGGGCACAAGTGGGTGTCTGTAAACGCGACAGGTTGTGGGTTCGATTCCTTCTCGAGAAAATTAAATACTTAATATTTTCATTTCTTCACCCTGGTCATTGACAGACATTGCATTGTCTCCAGAAGATTCTGGTGGAAAGTGGGGACTGGTGACTTAACACTAGGCTCCTTTGCCATGCTACGAATACATTGGCGGTACAACGTGAAGCTGAAAAAAAAGGTATTGGACTCATTCGGGTAAATAATAAATAATTAAATTTCATATTATATAAAAAACAGCAATAAAATCGTTTCCCGTCAAATGAAGACATCGGTCGGGAATCGAAATTACGTCGAATAAATCATTGAATAAATTATCAGCACAAGCCAAGTAAATAGTAATATTATTTTAAAGTAAATGTCGTGTACCTGTACCCTTAATGCTGGTCACGAGTCCTCAACTCCTGGAGTGTTGGAAATGTATATGAACAAACTTGCTATCTTTAGCTCTTTATTCTCATTTTTTAAGGTTACATACCTCAAAAGGAAAAAAAGGTAACTTTTATAGGATCTCTTTATTGTCCGTCTGTCTATCCTGCCAAGATCATGTATTTCAAGATCACATAGGTAGAGGTATCAATCTAAAACGAATATACTTATATATTTTTATTTCTTCCATTGTTTTTTTTACTACGTAGGTACATCAATGTTTCTCCATCATACGTTTCCAGAGGATAAATGCAGCATTATAGGCTTCTAATAAAGAGATTGTTATGTAATGATGTTGAAGGCGATTTAATTTTTTCCTAGTTCATTTTGAAATTAATTTTAGTTTAAAAGTACATATTTACTTTTTAATTTATAAGACTCAGACAGTACAATATTTTATTTATTAAAATATTTTAATTAAATCCTATTTAAATCAGACGGTAAATTATTTTACTTATTAAATTATTTTTCTGTCTGACTGTCAACTTAAAATGAACTTAAAATTTTAAATATTTTAATAAGCAAAATATTTTACTCTCTGACTATCAACTTAACTTGAAATATTTTTAATAAGTTCTATGATTTTCACGATTATTCAGCTCATTCTGCAGGAATCCAGAGACGTACGCGAGGAAATTAAGATATCGTTGGCGGTAGTCTGATATAATAATTATGTCAAGTGACAGATGAATGCCACCTCAGCCTACCACCGCGTGTGACTACGGACTACTGTATAAAACAAAATATACGCGATTAATCCGCTTAAAAGAGTTTGAAATGTCGAAATAATGTCTCTTTGGTAATGATAAAACGAGAAAAAAAACATCCCTTCGAGTGGAAATCGAATCTACAACCGTCACGTATGATCACATGCTGTGCCATTGCAAAACGATGACCTTATAATTATGCCTGGCAGGAGTCGCTGCCATCCCTCAAAAGAGCTTGTCTCTATTATATGTCTTTGCGACTAGATTGTCTTTATATTGCTAATGTCATTGAATAAATCAATAAATTATTGTATAACTCAAGCGGGTGAAGCCGCAAGCGGGTCGATAGTATAAAATATAAGGCATTCTCCTACATTTCACATGGCTACAGCTATAGTTACAGAAAAAAAAAATATTATCGTGCACGTAAACCAAATTTACTACCCCATTATAGCAACTGTATCTCAGAAACTTTCTCAACGTAATACCTTGATGGATACAAACCACTTACATTTAAACACAAGTCGTCCCCGACGCGTGACGTCACTAGATACCGCGTAATGCCGTAATGTCACCGATCGCTCAAGCTACCGCAAATCCTGAATAAATCGGCGAGCGCGGATACGTATTGAATGAAAACGAATGTATTTGGATGAAATTCTAGCCTATGTGGTTAGAGTTTTTAAACTTTTTTGTTTTAAATATTTTTATTAGCTTTAACTGTGCATATCGCTTTTGATTAAATTTTACGGCATACGTTATTTAATCTGCTCTAATTCTCTAATGTATGGTTTTTGTATCCACAAATCCATGTTCTGTAAACGAAGTGAATAAATATTTGGAAATGTAGTGCCTTTTTCATTATTTTGCGTATTCCGTAAACGTTGCAAAATGAAAAAAGTTGGATCGTGTGACACAGGGCGTCCCTTACCAAAACCGTTTTTAATAGAGAAAATATAGCTCAACGAGCATACTCTACCCAATTCCAATTCTTTATCAAATATCAAAAGCTAAAAATCTGCCCTCAGCAGACAATTTCTCTTTTTCTTTGTATCTTTTAAGCTTGAAACTAGTTGGTCCTCTCTAGGTTCCCTCAGCTTGCTTTTGCAGTAGCAGCTGCTGTGTGCGGTATGCAGCGTGAAGCTGTTTTTTGAATGTATATTCCAAGTTTCAGTGGAATTCTAACATTGAAACAGTCAGCTCGGCTGCGTTTGCAGTTAAGACAGTAAGACAAATGACGTACGTTGATAATACTACAATGACGAACGTCGATCGATACTGCCTGATTAGTTTATTTTAACTATTTTCTTAGCATTCTATTTAGTAAAATGCAACTCTGGGGTAGTGCCGCAGATATAAAATCAATATTTGTTCTACAAAAGTGAGAGAGTCCCTTAGATCTATTTATAATCCTAAAGCTCAAGATTCTTGGCGAGATGTTTTTAAAGGTACAAATATTCTTAAAGTGGCTTTGCAATTTTTATATTGCAATGTTATATTTGTACGTCAAAACATTAAGTGTTATACTAAAAACAGTGTTATACCAAAAATGGGGATGAGAAACAAATTATTAAATTGTTTGGATTAAAAGATTAGAATTGAATTTCAAGCAGGATAGCTACCATTATATTAATACTTATTTAGAAAAGTTATAAACATTTTAACGTAGCCAGGTTTGAACTCGCACCTCTTGAAAACGTTCCAAGCGCTGTGACTACTAAGCCAAACATTCTCATATCCAAGCTACGTCTAAATTCTTATACGCTTGTTACTACTTATTTATGTTGTTAGCATCTACGAGTATGTAGAGAGATTTATATAAATATACGGAACCTAAACAGAATATACAATGTTCAAACCCAAACAACACTTGTGACATCAAAAACCAAACACACAAAGGAAAAGAATGAAATTCTAATTTTTTAACAATTAATGTCAACAAAGTAATAATAAGTTTCATAGTTTATATAATAGAATCATTAGAAAAGAATCGTCGCGGACAGCAGACAAAACTATTTATGTATGTATTACTAAATTTCTTTACTATCTTGACTACTAATACCCATATAGATTTCGACTCAAGAGCGTCGCATTATTCTATATTAAACTTGGCTGTCACTTCATAGTGGGTTATAGATTTAATTAAATTGATTATCCATAAAAACCAATACATAAAAATTTAAATATTTAACGAAAATAAGAGAAAATAAAAAAAGCATCGTATTTATGTAACAAAATCAACTCTACAATTCCACTAAAAGCATTGCTACGTTTCGTTATAAAACTACATTAACGGATCTATCGAACGTGCTATATTTTTTACGTAAATTGTATTTTAAAAGTAAATTAAAGAATTTATTTATACTGAAAAGAAGCTTTGAATTTTTTTTATATTATTTAGTTATATTTTTATAAAACAATATCTTATTCTATAAAAGCTTTCTTTTATTATTTTTTAGTTTGAATTAAAGGTTACTCTTTTTTTTCTTTTTCATTTTGCAAGACTAACCATTTATTATTCATTTTAGATAGTATATAAAAGATTTTCATTATAGAATTTATTATTAATTTTCTTTTCCTTTTTCAAGTTTAGTAGGCTAGAAGCTAAAGGCGACTCCTTTTTTCTCTAATGTCAACTTGGTGCGAATAGTCAGTATTGATTTTCCTTAACAATAATAAGTATGTTAAGGATATAAATATGTTTCCATCCCTATTCGGTGATCAAATTGTAGCGTTTAGATCCGCCAACACTCAATGTATCGATTTCGAGTAGAAAAGAGAGCATGGCTCTGCCTGCCTGAAGTTAAAAAAAATAAATGAGAGAGAGAAATATTTAAATTAAGAATCATCCAATAAAAATATCAATGACACCCTAGAAGACATACAGTGCGGAATCTAAAGCTCCGATATTGCATGTCGGAATTCATCTGAGAATTAAAATATTTTAAACAGTTGTATCGTGTGAATCGAACCCACACTCACATAAAAGCGTCAATGTCTTTTTGACTTTTCTATACCATTTCAAATAAAAGCAAAAGAATCATCACAACAGGCTTATAAGTACAACTTATATTAATTAGCGTGGGGCTCGACATTTACCATATTTCGAGGAAATCCCCGTAATAACAAAATGTTACTTTATTTTTGTTGTTAAATAATATTATGAAATGATCCTTCTTTGTGGGTATAATGTGTGTGGGGCAAAGTTGAGAAATATAATATTAGGCGTTTACAAAGACATTTAAATAATGGTTATGCCTTAAGAAACTTGGATTTTTTTAGTCAATCAAATTAGAATTGAAGAACTTTTTGACTCACATTAGTGAAATGAGAGTAATGAATAAGATCTCAGGAGTTTAATAGCTTCACGCTGTATTCTGCATATCGCATAATAGATAGATGAAAAGTAGTGTTAAGACAATCTGTTCCCCATTTTCCGTCCAATTTTTAAGATATTATTTTCTTTTGACTAGAACTGGAAAATGAAAATAATCAGAAATAGTATAATCGGACGTTGTCCGACTGCTTACGATGGAAAACAACCACATATACATACAAACATACATAGCCTCTCACTGTATCGCTAGATGGGTTGTCAGAGAGGACGAATCGCCAAACGCTGCGGTCTACGGTGCCCAAAACCAGCTGAGCACATACCTCTTCATTCTCACCGTGACATCCTCTAGTTAAACGCTAGTACCTGGCATTCTGTTTATCTCTTCATTGCGGATTTAATCAGGTAAGCTGACTCTGCTTAATATCCTACGAACTGATTGGATCTCCACAGCATTCATCTTTTTTTCATTCTTCTTTCTGTAATATCCACGTTTCGCTGCCATATTACAGCCTACGCCTTTCCGCATCCATAACGTATATTCCATCTCTACTGAACATACTTCCCAAGTGTACCACTTCACACATAGGCAGAGGGAACCTGATAACCTAGTGTAAAGTCTATTTTTCATGTTTATCATTCTGAATATTCTACTTCTGTTCCCCGCTTTCTGTCAAATTCTTGAGGCATTACCTGCAGAGTGGCGAACTCAACGCCACACTTTGCATCGTAACCAGAGCGAGGGAATTAAAATATAAAATATTTCATTTCTCGTAATGGGAATCATATCCACAACCGTCGCGTTTAAAGTCACACGCTTGTACCCCTGCGCCACGACGGTCTCAAGTTATTTCTCTGAAATACAATATCTAACAAACAAATTTTTACTTGTCAAATTTGTAGCCAAAACGAAGTCATGTAAATTTGCCTGTCACATTATTTTTTTCCCAAAAATATATAGGTAACGAAATAAATATCCAACCATCCGTAAATTGCTTTATTTGAATAAGTGTAATTAAAGTAAATAAATTAGAAATTTGTCTTTTGATCTCGTAACGGCTGTAAGGGAGAATTCCACGTGCTTCACATTAAATTCATAATACTCAAGAAAGTTAGATCAAAGTGGCTGTAAAGGTAAAAAGTGTGTATGGAAACGATTTTATAATAAAATTATAAGTACCTATAGTATAATAAAGGTGTATTACAAATGTAATGAAAATCACCGCCTTCAAGCAATATTGCACATTTTTGAAATTGATTCATAAATATTTTTTTTTAAAAGACCATAAAAAGAAGGAGATTATAATTTCGATTGTTTACTCGACTAATTGTGAATGAAAAATTCATTGTTATACTTTTACGTATGACAGCATATTATTCAGAGGTATATAAATTTTATGGTAATTGGAATAGCGATTTTTGAAAAATAAAAGTTAAAACAAATGTACATATATGTATGCCCCTTCACGTTTTTCTCTTCTTAAGTTAATATAACTTCTTTTTGGTATTCCATAGCGGAAATGCGAAAAGCGAAATCATTATAAATTCATCATGTCTTTGTTTTTCATTTGTCTGCCCGTCCGTCTGTATGTCACAACGACTTTATTCCGAAAAATATATAATACTATAAGGCGGCTCTTCATGCATTGAACTGAAACTAAAAAAACTTTTTTTATCAAAAAAGTGTGGGGTGTCTATAGATAGTTATTTTAAAATGGGGTGGTTGAGGTTGCTAAAGCCAATTTTTTTACTATTAATTAATTAACTAAACTAGCTATAATATTGTACATTTTAAATAATTAACTAAAATAAATAATCACAACATAAAAGTGTTATGGCGATGGTGGACTGTAAATGCAACATGTTCGATTCCCATTCAAAGAAATGAAATAATTAATATTTTATTTCATCGAGGCGAAGTATTGAGTTTCACCACTCTAAGCGAAATGCCTCCAGAATTCGGCGGAAAGTGGGAAATGGAAGTGTCTTAATGGGAACGGAGTAACTTAACACTAGGATCCCAGGTTCCCTATGCCCACCTTGCTATGTGTGGGGTACAGCGTGAAGTTAAATACTAACACTTTTAACCTATCAAAGGGAAACCGCCGCATATGCCTCATTCCGAAATCAAAGCTCAAAGCTGTTTAAAGTTTCGGAGTATGTGTTTACGTTATTGGTATCTTTGCGTAACAGCGTCACACGAAATACAGGTATGGATAAACATCGTGAAATGGAAAAAAATCCTACGTTTAAACTGTTAAGATATCTTGATTATTTTGTTCAGGTATAGGTTTAAAACATTTTACCCTATATATTGTTCCCGTAAAAGAAGCGCTGACGCTTCCATCCTGTATAGGTATAATAAAACTTTGGTAAACACCTACATGTTGAATAAAGGATAGGTAATTTAAATATAATTTTATTTCCGAGTGGAAATCGAACCCACAACTATCACGAGTACTGTCAAACGCGGTGGCATCTAAATAACCTAATCAAGTTTGAAATATATAAATATAATTCATTTACTAGAATCTCTGTTACATATAATTTTTAGAGTAGAGCGCAATTCTGTTATCTGAAAAGCAATAAATTCATAAGCTGCTACGTTTGTAATTTTTAAACGAATTTTAAATTATTGCACTATTGTGGTTTGTAGTTGGAGTTATTATTTTTTGCCGTTATTATGGATTCGATTCTTTTTCGGGCAATGTTTATATCTAAAATATTTTGAATTCTTTCATGCGGTACTCAACGATTAGACGGTGTTAAGTTTCGTCTTCTAACAAAAAGGGGTAAAAATGGAAACTGGCACTATATTAGCAACTTTTAGCTCAGATCTAAAGAAATATTATACGTATTTTTATATTGACAATTTTTTTTTTCACTTAACGCTATCCCCACATAGCGTGTTAAACAGAGGGATTTAGTGCTAATACACTTTGATCCCAACACAATGTCTCGATTTTATTTACTGTTAGAACTAGACGCCGCGCTTATATACCACAGCGAGGAAATAAAAATATTTAATATAATAATTTGTTTACCGGGGTGTGATTCGAACTCACAACCGTCGCCTTTACAGTCAAACGCGTTACCACTGTGAGCTACGACGGCCTATATTTATATATTGAGGATTGAAATAACAATCAATTCAGATTGTTTATCGAAACGTTTTTTAAGAGACAATATTTTCCTTTTCAAGGAGCAATTACTACCAAACAATGCTTATGAAAAGCTTTCACAGAAAACAAAACATCGACAATTCCATATAATTTATTGTTTTTATTATTTGATTAGTTTATTTTTATTCATATTTACTACAGCAGAGGCCGGTGTAATACGTTGTCGTGGTAAATCCGATGATTGTAGGTTCGATATCTACTCAGGGAAATTATTATATTTACATAATATTTAGTTTCTCTAGTAAAGCTAATTAGGCAGTACATTTTTTCAATATGATGATGAGATTTTTCTATTTTGTTTGTTACTTTGGAGCTATTTAAAGACTTTGTGAACTGGTTGGAGAACTAGTTGCCGAACTTTATCTTCATAATTTGGGCCAGCTGGTAAAAAGTTTTTTTTTTTTATTTTTTTCAGCTTCACACTGCATCTCGCATACCAGGATAGCCAGAAAAGATAGAAAAGACCTAATGTTGAGGTACACTGTTGTCTGCTTTCCACCCGAATTCCACCATCACCACCAAATTGACATCTATAGTTTCTATAGTAAATATAATTGTCTATTATATTTACTATATAAATTTGATATAATTTTCTCTTATATTTACTTTAATTTAATTGGGTTTTGGAGGTTTTATATTGAACAATAAATTTTGTGGTCATTAATGTCATATTAATTGAAAACGCGCGATGGTTGTGGGTCCTATTCTAATTAATTAGAATGTTTATTTTTGTTTAGCCCCTCAAAATTCAAAACACTAATAATCTACAGTTATAAGTGAATAAACAACAAAATGAATAAAGAGCGAGTTAAGCTTTTAATTGACGAGAAAACTGATGCGAGTAAATTTAGAAATAAATTCCATGTAAATAGTACAATAACAGCTTAAGTAGGCTAATTTTGGGCTTTCAAAGTTTATGTTGCCGAATCATTTAGAGTTACAAAAGTGCTTGTGGAACAAATATATTATTTAGATTGCTTAAAATTTACTAAAGTCTTACTTAACACTTTAATATCTCGAAAATAGGGCGAAAAGTGATAAAGTAAAAATTTTACCACAATTTAATTAAATATACACTAAATAATAATATCTAAAACCCAATACGATTTCGGGACGGATATTACAGCCGTGTTTCAGTTGGAAAACTAAAATAAATCTGTCAGAGCCCCTTTTGCGTGCTCAAGCAATCGAATAAAACATTAAGATATCGCAGAGGCCGGAGTGTTGGGGTGTCGTTAATCAAAGTGGGACGGCTGACAACGGGCGACGGTCAAAATATCGCATTTAGAGCCTGGGGTTTGTAGGACACGTTTAATTTTTACGATTATAGGCACAGGGAAGGCAGAAGGCACCTAGGATTAAGATACTTCGTCGCCCACTTTTTGCACAATTTTGAAGACATTGTTTGTTGAGTGGTCAAATTCCACAACTCGCTTTGCCAATATTTAGTTAAATTACGTAACTAGGAGTTTTATATTCCTTAACGCATAACTCTTCCAAAGTGTCTTAAGTGGTAATAGAGTGTCCTAATACTAGACATGATTATATTTATTACTATTTTGAATTACCTGCATTAGTAGTAAAAAACAGCGTGAGGCTGAAAATGGGAAACGGAATATGTTAAAACTAGATCTAGTTTTAAATTATATAATATTTTTTTAGTATATGTATCTATACATTTAGGTATATCTTAAAAATAAATAGAGATATATAAAGAGAATAATAATATACAGATAAAGAGAAAACGCGTAAAATTGTATTTTGTAATCGAATTTATAGGTTTTTAAACGTTTGTTTGTTTACGTAAGTAAACATGGCCTTAATTGTGTTACTTCACGTTACGAAATCAAATAACATCACGAAATCTAAATCAAATGTATATAATTCAACTGATTTATAGTCGAACTTAATTAACATGAAAATATAGAAAGCCTATACAATTACTCTTACATTTAAACTCACACACATATATATACATGTATATTATAGAGAGAACAATGTCTTTGATCCTACCCTTGATTTGTGTTAGAAGTTTCTCCTTCAAATATTTTATTACTGTCAGGAAAAAATCCTCCCCATTTCAGGGGTTGTTTCTGTTTCTAGGGGTGTTTTGTACACCGTCATTGAGGGATCGTTAAAATTTAGGTTGTTGCTTAGTGACAAGTTTGTTTAGTCATTACGATAATTTTGTAATGGTTGAGGATATTATTCGTGTAAGATATATATTAATAATCAAATCAGCTTCACGCTGGATCCCGCACACAGCAGGGTAGGCAGAGGGAGCCTAGTGTTAAGACACTCCGTTCCCTACTTTTTGCCGAATTCTGGAGCCATTGCGTGTTGAGTGGCAGAACTCAACGCCTCGCTTTTGCCTGGACACCAGAGCGAAGAAATAAAAATATAAATTTAAGTAAATATTTCATCTCCTCGAGTGGGGATCGAACTCACAGCCAGTCGGTTTTACACTTTGTGCCGTTGCGCCACAACTGGTCTCAATAGGTAGGTTAATATATTAATAATAAATATTAACAATTGAGATGGTACAGTTAAAAAAATGGAAGCCTGTCTTGGCGTAGTGGAAAAGTGTCCAACTGAAAACGCGTTAAATGTGAGTTCTCTGGTAAACAAAGCGCGGCGTTAACTTCTGCCACTTAACACGCAATGTCTCATGAAATTGGGCAGTAAGTGATAAGCTCTCTCTGCATACCCTTATATATGCACACTTTACACTTCTTTAACATAACTAGCATTCAATAAAGTATACAATTTTTCTATCATTTTAACTCTTTTGTGTATTCCTTCACAAAGTAGGATGAATAAACAAAAGCTTATGTGAATACAAAAACGGATGTATAAGAGAGCAAAATTCAGAGAATAAAACTCGGCCTAAAAGTTGATTGTTCTGATACTCCCAAAAATGGGAAACACCTGACACAGTTGACTTTGAAAAGAACAAAAAATGAAACTTGCCGTGTTTGATGCGTTTAGTGTTCAAAAAGATTAGATCGATTTAAAAATTGTTTGGAAAAATGAAAATGACGTTACCAGTAGGAAGTTTATTCGATTCACACAAAAAAAAATATTTACATTTAGATATCATTGTGTAATATTTTCTATACATATACAAAAAATTAAGTGTACATACATCTGTGATTTCAAAACAACAGTGTTTCTTTCAATTACCTACGCATATGTATAAATAAATTACAGGATATTAAAACACAAACAAACGAATTAAAAAAAAGAACTAATCTCCGGAAGGAAGAAGGTAGTGGAATAACGTATACGCTACTTCGTACAACGTATAGGTTACATTTAGGAATTTACGCGGAAAAAAAATTAAAACGCGAGTCAGTACTTCCTGCCCTGATAAAAAAGGAAAAAAAAAAAATTCTATTAAATACAACAATTTTTGCTAGCAAATACCAAAAAAATATTCAAATTTATTTAGTGTGTAAAAGGTTTTTGCCAAATACACCAAAACATTAATAAATATATAATCATATATAGTCCAAGAGAGCAAAGCTGCGAACTTGCCGCTAGTATGCTATAAAATTAACATTACCTAGCTCCTGTCATAAACATCTAAAGTGGAATGTCACTCGTAGTCTAGCATAAAGCAGAACATAATATAACCTATTAAAGTTGTATGGAAAGCTACATGTGCTTTAAACGATGTCTTAGTCTGGAGTAGCACCTGATGTCGCATTTGCTTATATTAATTACTTGTAAGCTAAACGCCCGTGGCTATTCCTTTGAAAGTTACTGTAAATTAAACCGTTGGTATGTTATCTATTGCAGTTTACAGTAGAAACTTGAGGTTTCATTTTGATGTGAATACGACTATAAATTTGCAAAAATTAAAAAATCCAGAGGATACGGTTTTGGTCTTGTAGTTTCGAATTTATTCTCAAAATCCATATCCATATAGCTAAAGAATAAAAAAAATACATTACAATACACGACAATAGTGGCGCATCGTGCGCGGTGGAGTGGGAGGCGACGCCATTTTGAGGTTATTTTGATGCGTATCGAGATTAGTATAACTCATGATTTTGGGAAGCTCAACGTTAGTTTTATTTTTAACCAATAGCTATCGCCAAAATCTATCGATTGTATATAAAAGATTATTTATTTATATTATCATTTAAAAAATATAACCCCTTATATAAACGTATTCACGTACAACATACAGCCGTGTTCATGACACAGCCACAGCCATGTTTTTTAGTTACAAGCATTTAACTGGATAGGCGGAAGAAAACCTAGTGTTATGTTTTCTTCCGGATGGTATTCAACGTCGTACTTTGTCATACGCGGTGTGGGCTAATAATTAAAATTATATATTTTTGGATAGTCTACTTTCTAAATGTCAGAGGCCATTGTCACATTTTGTTTAAGCCAGGGATTTTTTTTTTCTTAAATACAAATATATTTTTTTTTACTACAATGGACAAAACAATCAGTGCTAGTCAGACTTGCTCACCGAGGGTTCCGCACCAAATTCAGAATTATAGTGCAACTTAAAAAGTTGAGAAACTTAAGTTTGTGGGCGTATGTATTCATTTTATAAGAAAGGAACTACACATATTGTAATGATTTTTTTCTATGAAATACCTATAAATTTTCACTTATCAGATTGTTTTCTTTATTTGTATTGTAAGTTTTCACTTTGTGTTAAATTTTATACGAAAGTGGAAAACGGAGTGTCTTAACTCTAGACTCCACTGCCGACCCTGCCACATGCGGAATACTACAAAATTGTTAAAATACAATATATTACGATACTTACGACAACAACAACAACATCAGTAGAAGTAATCACGTAACATTTTCTTTCCAAGCACGATAGGTATCTTGAATGTTGACCTACATCAAGATTGGATCGCGATCCGACGCAAGGCTAACGGGCCAAGTTTCTCAAGGACATTGATCTGGGTTTTATTAAAACGATTATTCACTTTTTAGGCACTGATTTCAATAAGGCTATATTTTCATATATATTTTCTTGATTTATTTTTTTCCTTGTGTACTAAATGTACATTTTATGTGTTATTCTCAACCTGTATATAGTTAACAATTAATGACATATTGATTTATAAGTAATAAATAACAATACATTTACTTTAAATATTGTACAAATTGAACATATAAAAATGGCTCATTTGATAGGCAATTGAGATTTTCCAAGATCAGTCGAATAAAATAAACAGAACGTGACGCTGCTCATTATATTACTTCCATACTCAAACCACTATTGAAACATACATACATTAAAAAAATTAAGAAAAGTGAAATTTTATTTGAACATTCCAAACATATTTCATCTATAAACTAAATTTTATAATGTTTGTATTCCGTATTGAGTTTCACCGCTCAATACGGAATATCTTACAGATTGGACGGGAAATGGGAAACTGAATGTCTTAACACTAGGTTCCCTCTGCCTCCAAAATATCTTATTTTACGTTCAATTACCTAATTATTTTTGTAATGTAATCTTTATTTTTGTTATATACAAGGATTATGTGTATGTAATACTACATGTGTACAGTCAAATTTTTGCTTATTCTCATATTAAAAATATATAGAATTCATAAATAATTCTAGATTTTTATTAAAGCCTCATGCGGCCATAGTGGTGAAGCGGCGCAATGTCTGAATGTAAACGCGATGGTTGTGGGTGGGGTGAAGATTCCCAATCGGGGGAATGAATTATTTTCATTTTCTGGTATTGAGAAGCGTGACGTTGACTTCTGCCACTTACACACACAATGTCTCGAAAATTGGGCGGAAAAGGCTCGAAGTATCTTGTCACTAGGTTCTCTCATCTACTCTACTATATACGGGTTTCAATGTGAATGTTTTTGTTGTTTATTTTTATTTTTATTAAATAAATAGTCTTTGAGTAATAACTCAGCTTCAATTTTGAAGTCAATGCCTATGGAAAAGGTTATTTTAAAATTTAAAATTTTGTATAGAAACCTATTTATAAATTCAATTTCGTATAAACAGTTTTCCCCAACGGCACAAACGACTCGTAATATTTAATATTTTACGCGAACAAAGTGTCACTGGGAAATAATTACTTGCCGGTCATTTGATTGCCTATTTTCGTTACACTTTTTCGCTTAATAACATTTTTATATGGTTTTAAGAAATAATTCAGCTGAATTAAACAAAAAATCGTTGTGTTTTTTATATTGTGAGTTAATAAATTGCAAATAAACGTGCTCAGGTGGATTGAACACGTCAAGAGAATCAGTATTGAAATATTGGAAAAAAGATGTCTAAAGCAAAAGTGTCGAGAACGAAGTATCGAGACACTCCAATTTTCGTATTATACATTGCGTATTTTTTAACATTTTTAAAGTGTTATTTCACACTTAGGAAACAAAAATTATTATTTTTTGCGGGATTTGAACCCACTCCTCTTTAGGAACCGTCCAAAAACGCGGGTTCAAATCCCGCTACGTTCAAATTCTTATACATTTTAATTAATAAATAAAATGGCGAAACTCAACGCCGCACTTTTCCTTGTTATCAAGAAAGAAATAGAAATAAAAATCATTCCCTCAAATGGCAATCATATACCGCTGCGTCATGACGCGATATCTAAAAGTTTTCTTTGCATTATTAATAATTTAATGATCTTTCAGTGTATAAATACCTTTACAAACTTCAAAGCTTTAAGCTCAGTAATAACAATTCTTTCGACTTAATTTTACAGACCCTTTGATTTCTTTGTGCCTATTGTGATTGTGATTGTGATAGAGAAGTTTTGAATTGATCGCCATTTCAAAGTTATGAAATTTTTACTCAACTTATATTACTCCATTTAAATTTGTCGAATGATTACCTTTTTTTTTAAGTTTCACACTGTGGACCGCTGCACTTTGTCTCATTAGATCGGAGAAATGAAAATAATTGATTTCGCCAAGTGAAAATCAAACCCATAATCAGAGTTCCATCGTGGCATATGTTTAGCTTCGAGCTATATAAAGCAAACCGCGACGTTGAGTGACGGAACTCAATATCGCATCTTCCTCGTCACAAAGCAAGAGAAGGAAAGAAGCAAGAGAAGACAGAGCAAGGAAATTAAAATATCAAATATTTCATTTCCATTTATTGAGTGGAAATCGAATTCATAACCGTCGCGTGCACACTTGTGCACTTGCGCCATAACGGCCTCAATGGTGCCCAAAAATAACTGTATCAAAAATAAAATATTAAAGCATAAAATCTTGTCAGAATATTTCAATACCTTATATATAAGTATACTTTCCAAGTACAGTGAAGCGTTTCAATCCAAGATAATGATGTGTTCTAGACACGATCCTTGCTTATCTCAATGGGTCACGGACGCAAACGTATAATACAAGTATAAGACGATGTTCTAGTTTTCATGTGTAAAAAATATGTTGTTGTAATTTTAGTTGTTATTTATGTTTTACAGATATTTTTTTATTTTATTTTTTTAGCTGCACGCTATATCTCGTACATAACAGGTTAGGCAGAAGGAACCTGGAAACATAGTGTCAAGATATTTCACTCCCATTAAGACAGTTCCGTTCCCCACTTTCCACTGAATTTTGGAGAAATTGCGTATTAAGTCGCTGAATTCAACACCGCACTGTGCCTCGTTACCAAAGTGAGAAAAATTTAAAAAAAAATAATTAAAAAAATAAGCAGCTTCACGCTGTATCCTGTACACAACAGGGTAGGCAGAGGAAACCTAGTGGTAAGACATTCCGGTCCCCACTTTCACCGAATCCTGGAAGCATTGCGTGTTGGGTGGCGGCATCAACGCTGCGCCATTTCTTCGCTCTAGTGTAGAGCGAAGACATGGAAATATAAATTTTAAATAACGAAAGAAAGAAAAAAGCGAAGAGAAAATGTAAATATTAAATATTTAATTCCCTCGAATGGGAATCGAACCCACAACCGATCGCGCTTATAGTAGCACGCTTATGCACCTGCGCCATGACTAAAAGAAAGTAAGTTGATAAGACGTGGTAAAGTATCCAAAATGTAGACTTCCTTATGGAGGCAGTAGGAACAGTTAAATACTTGTAGCGTACTTCTAGATAGCAGTCAATACTCGCGTCACAATGATAAAATGTTACTAATCATACATGAAGTAATAAGGGTTCAAATAAGGGGATGAAAGTTAAAATGCAAAAATCTTTAAATCACCACTGATTGTTATAAAAATTTAAATTCAGACTGTTAAAAATATTTTATTGAACACGTGTTTCGTGTCTTTTTTTAGAATTTATCAGGGGGGGGCAAATAAGGGGGTGAAGCTGCGCGCGCCCACTAGTATCTTATAATGAATGATTATGAAAAACAGTACTAAATGCTTGAGGATGTTGGTGTTACATCATCCAGACTGGGCATTCTCTTTTACTCTAGAAACCTACAACGCGTAATACTGATAAAGTTTATAGTGATAAATGTGATGTAATATAAAGTCAAGTCAATATTATTTATAAAAATATATTTAAAATAAGATATCACAAACTTAATTTTCTGAAATTCAATTTTTTTCAACAATTTTAAAGTGTTATTTCACACTCAAATAACAATTTCAACCAGTTTGATGAGAACGTATGGCTTAGCGGTCAGATCGTTTGGATGGTTTCCGAAATGCTCGGGTTCAAATCTTGCTACGTTCAAGTTTTTATACGTTTTTTGTTTATAGTCTTAATTTTTTAACCGAAAAATAGGAAGCTACAACTGTAATTTGAACAGGATCCACGGCTTCACCATTCAAGAGTACATCTGCTTCAACAATTTTCATGTTTGGCGTTCTGAAGATTTTACATTATTTTTTTTTATTATTCAATAGTAAGTTATTAACAATAAATCAATATACTATGATAATAAGATTTGTCATTTTTCATTTTAAAAATCAATGAAGTATCATTAGCACATAATATTATATCATGGTTCTTTCCAAGTAGATATATCAAATCATTTATATATAATAAAAATAGAAAAGGAGCAAGAATAGACCCTTGTGGAACCCCCATATTGATTAATGAATATAACTCATGATCTTTCTTAGTGGAGTCTACTCTACACAAGAAAACTATTTAACTTAGAACCAGTAATTGCTGAAAACAGCGCGTTTAACCAAGCACTCTTTTGTTTATAATATTAGTATAGACTTCAATTATACCAAAAAGCATTATACCATAACTCAAGCATTGTATCATAAAGTGAATCCACATAGTACGATACAATTATCGAAAATATTTGTTTTACACGCAAATTGTGGCCTAAAATTAGGTTAATTTTGGTTGAGCTAGTTGGTATAACTATGTATTGGATTTCGGTATTTTATGCACTAGGCATGTTTAGATTTGATGGTAAGCGGAATGTGAGGAACAGACTGTTTTAACACAAAAACTGGTTGCAAGTCGTTAGTCGTAGTAATTCGACAATTATTAAACCGTTTTTTATGATTCTTGGACTCTTAGTAAGTTCTCTTAATAATAATATAAAAAAGTCCCCTTAAATCAAAAACCATAATCTCGATATGACTTTAATTGTCCAAGAAATTTGTGACCAAATGTACTATATAATTAATAAATAAACATAATTTAGTACACGTTCCTAAGTATCATACTATAAGTGGAATTGATATCCTCCTCTTTGAAATGGGCTAAAACTGCATAGTTTTATTATATATCATTTTTTTATCATAATTTAGCGATATTCATTTGTACCCAATTAAAGAAATTGCGTCTTAACTAGTGAAAAATACCGTGATTACTGAAAAATTAGAGTATTAAAATCTTCTTTCCAATTTGGATTCGACGCGAATAATTAAGTGTATAGTCGGGTACACTGATCTATTGTACTATGATGATTACAGAAACTAAAAAATAAATAAAAATACAAAGTTAAACTATGTCTATATATATAAAAATGACAATAAAAAAGACAGCATATTATGTATATATCTTATATCATTGCGTACGATTCAGAAACCTAAATATAACGCTTGAGTACAACGAAAGGAGGACGTCACATGATAAAATATACCATATCAGCTATGAAGTGTGCGATCATTACCATAATTCAAAAGAAAAAGGCACGAGAAAAGTTATAAAAAAAAATCCCCCGCTATCTCCACTCGAGTCGCTGCTGGCACAAATATCTTTAATTGGTACGAAGATATCGCGTTTTATTGGCAACCTTCGCTCCGCTGTAATAAAATTATATAAGAATTTCTACCTGATTTTGATTTTTAATGATCTGTTTGTTGATACTACGTGGCATACTTGATATGTCGACTATAGGAAACGGTTTTAGATGATAAATCATATTTTTAATATAGTAGACTTATAAACTATTAGATTGTAAATAAATATTTAAATAAAAAAAGAAAAAGTTTTTTAATTCGTTTACTTGAATTAATTTGAAACGTTAAATTTGAACAAACAGTGACAATTGCTTAAATAAAATAAGCTTGACGCTGTATTCCACACACAGCAGGGTAGGCAGAGGGAACTAAGTGTTAAGACACTCCGTTCCCGTGTTGAGTGGCAGAACTCAATGCCGCGCTTTGCCTCGACACCAGAGCGAAGAAATGAAAATATAAATTTAAGTAAATATTTTATTTCCTCAAGTGGGGATCGAACCCACAACTAGTCGGTTTTACAGTCACACTTTGTGCCCCTTGCCACGGCTGGCCTCATAAGCTTAAGTAAATTATATTTGTTAGTTGTCATTAATTCTAGATGACTTAAATTATAAAGTTATAGATATATTTGTTTTGGTGGCAAAATACTTAGTAAATTTTTAAATCAGTGTTTACACACGTTGTTCGCCACATTCCGCTCAATTATCAAGACACTGCGTGTTCAGCGTTTTGACTAATTTCCAGAGAGAAATCAGCATGAAGTTATTTTTTTAATTTTTTAAGCTTCATATCTCGGTACCACGGTTATTGAAACATTTTTTTTAACTGCACAATCTACCTACTTTTAGCTATTCAGGAAGTAAGTTGTATAGGTCGGTATTAATAGTTCCTTAAACGGCTAACTCGATTTACGCGGCCCCCGAGACACATCGCCGTACTAAATTTCAATCAACGACACGCACTTCGGAAACAATATATATTTGCACATTATTTTTGCTTTCCATTTAATTTTGTTATATTTTAAATAAGTTAGTAAAAATGTAACTTTATTTTTATATATGTTAGAAGAAACGATTAAATTTAAAACAATTATTTGTTATTTTAATATTTATTGTAAATAATTCCTCAAAAAACCAAACAAAAAAATAGCTCTACGCTGAAGACAAAACAGGGAACTTAGTGTTAAGACATACTATTCCTGACTTTATGCCCAATTTTTGGATATTGTAGAGTAAATTTGAACTCACAACTATACTTAGTTAAACTGTAGATAGTAATCTACAGTTTTAACTCCGTTTCAAAAGCTTAATGATTCTAAAATTTAATAATCTATTAATTTAGAAACAGTTTCATATTATAACTAGCTTTTACATACAATATATAAATTGATATATAAACTGCGTTATAATACTGTAAACTATGTTTTTTTTTTATGGAAAAGACAAGGCAAACGAGCGTTCGGGTCTGATGGTAAGTGATCACCGCCGCCCACGACCCCGTGCAACACCAGAGGAGCTGCAGGTGCGTTGCCTGCCTGTAAGGTGGGTTGGGCTCCGGAGCCCGGCATTACCTGATGCGAAACGCAGTGGCATAAAGCCACTACTTCACGCCGATTTTAAATGCCGGAGGTGGTAATGATCCGGTCGAGTCTGCCCATGCGTGTTGCTAATGCTGGCGACGTGGCTCTACCACACGTACTTTAGTCGCCTCTTACGACACCACCAGTACCAGGATGATCCTATTCTAGGCCGGGATCATACGGCAAAGTGTATATGTGTATATTAAAGTGTATATATGTATATGTGTATATTACTTAATAATAGCCTATAGCCAATGGGCCTAGACAATTGAATATACAACATAAAAAAAAACAATTCGTACCAGTAGTAGTTCTTGAAATTAGTGCGTTCAACGAAACGAACTTATCTGCTCAATACATCCGTAGGCTTTAAGTTACTTTTATTTCATTTTAATTAAATATTTAACTGTAACATGTATATAGCGTGTGAGAATAGGCAAAAAAAACAGCCAACTTCCAGCCTTCCAGTAAACAAATTAAAAACAAAAAAAAGTCGTAATTTCGCTGTATTTTTAATTAATCTCAACGTTAAATTTTACTTTAGAGCTGACGTTTCGGCATCGAACTAAAATTTTCTGTATGAAATTTCCCTTGAAAAATTATTTATATGCGACGAAGTTATGTGACCGTGCACTGAAAATCGTTAGTGTATTAAAGTTAATTACATTTAAGCCTAAAACTTCATAGTACTTAGCTCGTACCTTGCTTGTGGTTGAGCCATTTTTGTAAAGTAAAGTAAATTAATAATACCAACTTTAGTTGTGCGTGTTGTAGTCCTTATTGGGTCAGTGAAACGAAACAGTTTGTAAATTTCAATTTACAATAGGTGGTTGTAGGTTCGATCTCGATTTAACCATTTTACTGTTTAGCTACGTGCTACGTTATACTACGTTACGCTTTATAAATAGACTCTATCTACTCTACTAACGAGTTTCGCTTAGTCGTAAACATTTTCAGCTTCAGAACATTTCTTTATAATAATAAATAGTAATATTCTGTAAATAAAACTTTCAATAAAAATAAAATTATATCAAAGAAACAACGTAAGGACCGTGATATTCGTATGATACGAGCATGTACTTATTGTATGGAAGAAAATTATTCAAAAAATAAGAACTTCTTCTATTTATGACAGCAATTCTGAGTTGAATATACGATACGATTTATTATTTTTTATATGTTCTTTGATTTTTTATTTTCTTACAATTTCTTCAGCGCAAAGCGCCGGTGTTGAATGAAATTACAAAATTGGCCGGAAAATAGAAATTTTATAAAGTAATATCTCGAAAATAAAGTAATATAACAAAGTAATATCTCGAAAATTGGCAAAAAGTGAAGAACAGAGTTTTTAACACTAAGTTTCCTCTGCATACCCTGCTATATACGGGATACAGCGTGAAGCTAAAAAAACAGTCATAATATTCTACCAAAGAAATATTTATATATGTATATAGTTAAGGCCAGTCATGGCGCAGTGGCATAAACATGCGTCAGGTTGTGGTTTCGATTCTCACTCGATTCGATTCAAATTAGGGTGGAGCGGCGCGGCGCGGCGTTGAGTTTCGCCACTCAACACGCAATGTCTCTAGAATCCGGCAGTAAGTTGAAAGCGGAGTATATGTACACTTTGAGTTCTTTCATTCCGTTCGACATTAAATAAGTCGCATTGTAACAATTTCGTCCCAACGAGAATAAATCTATGCGTAAAAAGGGATAAGCACCTGACCCTTTCTCTCACAAAATGTTCGACCTAAGGGTCTCCAAATACATAATTGTAATATTTTTCTTGTATACTTGTACGCTGTGATTTTTTGGTTTTACATGGATTTATTTATATGCTTAGTCTTTACATAGAATATATATAGATTAGGTTAAAATAAATGCAAAGAAGCCAGAAGTTGTGCATAAGTGTGCGACTATAAACTCGAGAGGTTGTGGGTTTGATTCCCACTCGAAAAAACGAAATATTTAATATTTTCATTTCGTCGTTCTGATAACTAAGCTAAGCGTGGCTATTAGTCCCGCTACTCAACACGCAATGCCTCCAATACTGATATGTAAAAAGAAATAACGTAAGTAATAACATGTTATTTAATTCTACACTTACCACTTTAAATCCATCTTGTATTAATACACAAAAACCAATGCCTCAATGTACAAGACTTACCAGATTTAACAGATAGATGTAGATATGTAGAATTTATATTTAAAATAAAAATATTGAACCTTTACGACAGAATATGTAGAGGGACTCTAGTGTCAACTAATTCCGCCCTTCGCTCAATATCTGAATGTCGTATTGAGTGACCGAACAAAACACCGCGCGGCGCCCCATTCTCGAAAATTCGGTAGCAAGTGTGGATTGGAGTGTTTTAACACTAGATTTTGAGATTTCCTCTGCCTATTCTGTTATGCAAGAAAAAAGATATAGCAGCGTTTTTCATTAAAAAGACACAAAGACTTTTATGTGTTCAGCAATAAATAGACCTATAGTGTCTGTTAAAATATCAAAAGCTCAGAAAACCAGGAAATTACCCATAAAATTTATTCAATTCCCCTAAAAAGCGATAAAAGTCTATAATACCATTAACTGTTTATTTCAAACGTAACAAAATTCTAAACTGAGTTTGCCCTCACCTCATTATTTCTTGTTTTCTTTACCCCGAACTACCATTGTGAAAACCCTTAACGAACCCCAGCAAGGGTCTTTATCTTAATAAGTTTCTTTACCTTTTAAAGAATCAATGAATATACGCATTTAGTAAGGCCGTCGTGTGACTATCAGCGCTAGCGATTCTCACTAGATGGTATGAATTATTTTTGTTTCGCTCGCTCTGGTATGATAAAGCAGCGTTGAGCTCCGTCACTTTACATGCAATTTCTCAAAAATTAGGGAGTATCTTTACATTAAGCGCCTATATTCGGTATACGGTGTGAAGCTGCGCATTAAGTAGGACAGAATCTAGTATTACTACACTCTGTTCTCCATTTTAATCTTATGTCCAACCCTGAGTTAATACTCAATATCTCCAAAATAGGATTAAGCCAGAATAAAGACCATCTAATACAAGCAGCACTAAAGTTAAGTTGTTGTTGTTGATTAAGTTTTTAATAAAAATTAAATACACTCAATCCCCAGAGTGGATAAAGAACCCACGACTATCACGTATAGTGTTACTATATCAGGATTGAATCACAATATATGTATATATTATATAACTCACACATCGTTATAAAGGAATGGCTATTGCCTTTTTTATACATTCGGCCGGTGTTAGACTGCGGTTTACTGAAATATATTGATGTCAATTTCGTTTTTGGACGTTTTAGGAACATTCGTTGGTGACGCGCGTGTGGCATATCAATTGTTATGTTTTTTTTGTTTAAAATTTATTTATTTTTTAGCTTTTCAATGTATCCTGCATATAGCAGAGTAGGCAGAGGGAGCTTTACGAGACGCCTTTACGGACAACGTCCACCATGTGTTTTGTGGCGAAACTCAACGCCACGCTTTGCCCTATTGCCACAGCAAGGAAATAAAAATGACTTACTCCCGAGTAGGAACTGAATCCACAGCAGTCGCGTTTATATATCACACGCAGTACCAAGATGTAAAAAATGAAAAAAATATAGGCAGTTAATTATCAATTGCTCAACCGTATATTTACAAAGGGCGATCGTACCGCGTGAAAAACGCTACGTGATTTATGTGCCGACGTAGCTATCTCCAGATAAATTATTGTCTTCACACCGCCAGTGCATACATGCGAAAAAGTGAGAAATGGCTCCCACTATACTTCCTCTTCCTTTTGTTCTTGAATAGATCTGATATCTAGTCTTTCTAAAGTCAAAGCTTATATATAAATTGTGTTGTGGTTATAATATGTTTTTTCTTGTTGGTAACATTGATCTGGTATCAAGGCGAGAGATTCAATTAAGTATAACCACATTTTAGTAGACGAGGACCTGATGAATTATCTCGGAGCAACAGTGACGGCAGCCAAAATTTTTGGAGCTAAGGAAAATCTTTCTATGGAAAACGTAAACCGGTTACCTTATATAGACCGAGAGAACTTATTCGAAATGTTTTATCTCAGATCACCACAGTTCTTTGCATCCGCCGGAATTTACTGTATACTCAAAGTAGTCCCATAGACGTCGCCCTACTGCATATATGTTTCGGAATATACTCTTCAAGGCACAAGGTCTGACCAGCGCGACTGTTGTTGTAAATGACAATGAATATGATGTTTGTCACAACAAAAAAATTAAAAGCCGAATGGAAAAGTTGAGTACTGAATTACCAAAAATATAGATGGAGAAAAGGCATAAACTTTCCAATTTTTCTCGAAAATTATGTGTGAACATACAATATATTATAAAAAAAAATACTCGAAACTTAATACAAGTATAAGCCTTCTAAATTTCCTATAAAGTAAAGAAAATAGGATATAGGAAAGGCACTAATTTCTGTTAATGGAAACTGAAAAGAGATACACAGACAGAGTGCAATAATTCTATTAATGGAGAGCATTATATTATATTGACTTGTTCAGACTATAAGTAGTGTCTATTTTCTATGTAGTTTTTCTATTTTTTAATTTTTTTACTAGGCAAAATTATTTGCCCTATGGCAAAAACAAAATTTCAAAGATTTTTATTTATGTTGTTTTTTTTATTTAAGTAAAGACAATACAATTTGAAAAAAAAATCTGTTTTATTTCATAAGTAAGCATAAAAAAATATCTACCAATTTTTATACAATTACAAATAACAATAACGTTATCGTGTAAAATTAGATGTCAGTCAGAGTGACCACGTAATGTTTTTAAGCTAGTGTTACAGTGTTGCTAGTGCTGTTTAATATTTGTTAAGAAATAATTTCATGGGTTGTAGGTTCTTAATGATTTTTTTTAATATATTTGTCTAATACTTTGAATACATGGGGATGTAAATATACATTAGTTCTGTTACCCCATACAAAATCTGCATGATTCATCAATTGATGAGGTACTGTGATATCGTAAACAACGTTCGGCAACTGTTTCCTTAACAAAGCGACGTCATCTATAGATGATATATGGTCGTTTCTACCAGCATATAAAGCGACATGCATCGTTACTTTTTTCAAGTCATACGTAGGTGGACTCAACGAGTCTGGTATCTGGCAAATGTTTTATATTTTGAATTCTGTGAATATTATAGCAAAAGTTTTGTAAAAGTACCCGTTAAAAAATGTTCGAGTGCTGTAGGGCAGAATTTCGGTTCTATTTCTTGATCATCAAACCCATTTAAAGGGAAGATAAAGGCGTACGCGCATAGTGCGTAGCTAACTACCGGTATATCACAAATCGTTTTTAAAATACGTGTGGTAAAGAAACCATCATCAAATAACGCATATATTCCAAGACTTTGAGACAAAACTTCAAATAAACGTGTCTTAGGTGCCAAGATGGACAGTAAAACGCTGTTTTGTAAATAGCATATTGGTGCGAGAGCAATCAACACATTGATTTTGGAATTGTATTCACTTCTGGTGGAGCCTAGCACATAGTATATCGTATTCCCGAGTGAGTGGCCGATGGCAGTTACATTTGTAGCTTTGGTTTCCTATAACACTTTGTCGAGTATAGCCGGAAGATCGTAATAACTTAATTCATGGAATCCGAAGTCCCAATATTCGGCATCTTTATCAGGGTCCAAATAAACATGCTTCCGCGAATATCTATTGCTTCTCAGGTTTGCAAGCCAGACGTCGTGGCCTTTGTTAGCCAAAGTGATGCCGAGAGAATTCTCTTCTCTTAACAAAAACGAGTCTGAAGAGTCAAAAATGCCATGTGTTAACAAAATAGGATATGGACTTTTGCCAGGAAGTCGGTACAAAGTTAATATGTAGTTGTCTTCTGTGACTATCTTGTATTCCATAGGCGGGTGATCATATTTACTCCCCAGACCGACGAAATTCAATGTTGGTTCCTCAGGAAGTACTTCCGAACTAAACAAAACAGAAGATACATAATAATAGTGCAACACTACAGTGCTGACCGTAACGACCACTCCACCAAACATACTGTGAATCGATTTTAGTTATAATATTTTAATTACACTTGCACAACTAAAAATATATGCATTTTTCATGTTTCCATTGCCGTTTTAAATGAGTATAACGCTTGCGAAAACTCACAGAATGCAATTGATTTATTTAAAGCTGTGTAGACCCTGCATTATTGACGAAACTTAGCTATTATGGAGTTCCTAGTACCGTTTATGATCAATTGCTTCATACCTAAGTAAATGGATTCAATATAAATAATGTGAAGTCATCTACGTGTTTTCTACTATGAAAGTATACAAGAATTAATTTTAGGGCCATTTTATTGCATGTTAAAAGGAATGTGTAAACACTAGGTTCCTTCTAGCATAATATGATTATTGCTCAACCATCCATATTAATCAGCAATATTTTATTATTTTTTTAATTTTCAACTGCCTCCACATTTCATCCTGATAAATATTTCAACGTTAATAATATGGTAATGGTCATAATCAATATTAATATGTATAAAATGTTAATAGATATAGAATATTTAAATAACATTTTTTTAATATTCAGAGCGTAACCACTCGATAAGGATTTTAATAAGCTATAAAAGTCATTAATGCATGAGTGGTTATTTATATATGTTTTGCAGTTTTCAATATATTGAGGAACTTCTAAGCCCGTTGTGGCGCAGTAGTACAACGTCTAAGTATAAGCGCGATGTTTGTAAGTTCTATAATAGATTATAAGTAATGCATTATCGTTGTTATTTCGTTAGTTATTTAGTTACTAAGGCATACACGTGTTACGAATACAGTATACATAACTATATTAAAAAATCAACCAAGATTTAGTAAATATAACTAAATAATAATAAAAAAAATATTACGGGACATGTGTGCGGGATACAGCGTGAAGCTGATTTAACATGCGTATAAACAAGCGGGCACGGCGGTGCCCAATATCACAGTATTGTAAGTAAAAGTTATTCTACTCCTTAATAAATCCTTAAAAAATAACTAAATAATAATTGTGCCTATAGTGGTTTTAGTTAACGGTTTAATAGTGTAAAGCCTCGACCTACATCTTAAGAGGTTATCGCTTAGATGTTGGATAAAGAACCTGATGCAGAAGGTAGTTTTATTTGAGACGGTGCGGCGCGTATTGTGAGGAGGATCCTCTCTCTGGAGCCCTAGCCACCGATGGCTTGGAGCCTGGTCACCCTTGGGAAAAGTGTTTTTTTTTATATTTTTAAATGTATTAAATTTACTTATAGCCTCAAGAATAGGAAACGAACCAGCCACCATCGTGCTTACGTGGTGGAACTGTACTCCTACGTCACAATAACCTCAATAAATATTGTATAAATATAATTAATTCATTAAGCAATTAGATATAATTAGATATAATAAGTAAATACTTAGATTTAACCACATAATAGTTATTTCGAAACACACTTCCCTACAATGGCGTAAATCCATCTTGTTCTTAATTAATCGAATTGAATCCAGCAAATAATAGCTAAAGCACGATCAAATACACGATTTCACCGGAAATTGGCCATAAGGATATTTACAACGGATATTTATCTTCTACTCAATTTCTCATGTTCTAGTCAATAAACTAACGTTAGTAGCAACAAAGGCTCTGATATAAGATATCGCTTCAAAATTTTAAAATGACGTAACTTATTTAAATTGTACTCTTCATTGTAATTGTCTATAATTGAGGCCAGTCGTGGCGCAGGGGCACAAAGTGTGACTGTAAAACCGACTGGTTGTGGGAAAAATTGTTAATGTTAAAATAAATAAGTAACTAATTAAAATTAAGAAAAAATAGCAAAAGTAACCAAAGCCAGCTATATTATCAATATTATTAACCTAAAGTAACTATTTAAAAGTATTTAAATTAAAAGTAATACGTAATATAATATCAGATTAAAACAAAAGATTTAACCTAACCAGGAAACTATATAAAAATTCTAAATAACCTATTACGACCCAATCACATACCAGCCAATCTATCTTATTAGAAGGGAACAAAAAATAAATTATGACTAACCACATAAACAAGCGTTCAACAAGCGTAATTCGTAAAAAACTAATAAGCAAATGAGAAAAAAATTGCCTATGTTCATCTCAAGGTATTCAAAGAATGTCAAATATCTCTTCTCTGAAATTGAATCACAATCAGTGCGGAACGGAGTGTCTTAAGACTAGATTCTTTCTGCCTACCCTGCTGTGTGCGGGATACAGCGTGAAGCTGATTTAATTTAGTTACGCAGTTTAGCCGTTATCACGATCACTGACAGACAGACATAGTTAGTTTCGAATTTATAATATTGGTACGGATACACAACATGCGCGATTTATATTATTTTATTTTCTATTGAAAAAAAAATATACAAACAAAAACAAATATACATATTGTTCTGTTGCGACGTACGATGACTTCATAGCGTGATGTGAGGCCGGTCGTGGCGCAGCGGCACGAGGTGTGACTGCAAAACCGACTGGTTGTGGGTTCGATCCCCACTCGAGGAGATGAAATATTTACTTAAATTTATATTTCCATTTTCTTCGCTCTGGTGTCGAGGTTAAGCGCGGCGTTGAGTTCTGCCACTCAACACGCAATGCCTCCAGAATTCGGCAGAAAGTGGCGAACGGAGCACACTAGGTTCCCTCTGCCTACCCTGCTGTGTGCGGGATATAGCGTGAAGCTAATTTATTTATTTTTTATTTTATGTTATATAACCTATAGCCTTTCTTTTCTTTATTTTAATTCTTACTATTTCTATTATAGTCTATAGCCATCCTCGATAAATGGGCTATATATACAAAAATAATTTATCTAATCGAACCTGTAATTTCTAAGATTATCGTATTCAACCAAACAAACAAACACGTTCTTCAGCTAATAATATAACTATTAGAATAGATTTCATTCCCTAAAATAGGAATCGAACACCCAACCCATCGCGCTTAATGACGCTTGTGACCATGCGCCACGACTGTATATTAATTTCATATCAACTATTTTACCTCTAAATTTCACAGTAGGTACAGGAAGGCATATTTCATTAAGAGATTATTAGAATTTCATCGGCACTACGCTATGGAACTTGAAGTATTTGTTTTGAAGCGGAAAGAGCTGCGATGCGTGGCATTGCAATTAAACTATTCTCTATTTCGATGTGCGATACGTTTGGATGTTTTATTTTCTATTCTTAATGAGAAAATATTAACTTTTTTTTTGTTTAGCAGCAGAGAGAACAAGACACTCTGTTCTCCAATGTAAATAGGATGGCAGTAAGTTTGATTATTACTGATAAAGAAGAATAATGATTATATCTATTACAGCCCGTTTGTGGGCACAAACCGCCGCACCACGACTGGTCTCTATGATAGTAATATTTATTTTTCTTTCTACTTAAGTAAAATAAAGCAGAGCTTTCAATTTTACATTCGGGGAAATATTATATTTGAATATTTTTATTTCTGCGTTCTGACATGGAAGTGACATTGAGTTCCACCACTCAACACACAATGTTTCAAAAGTGTGAGGAAAGTGGAAAGAGTAACTTCTTCAACTTGATTATCTGTTTACATCGTCTGACAAATAATAATGAAAACCTTTATTCATATTTTATTTACTCCTCAATTTATATATTCTTAAATGTATTTTTGTAGTTTCACATTGTATACTGTTTATGGCATGGTAGGCAGAGGGTACCTGGGAACCTAGTGTTAAGACTCTCCGTTCCCACTAAAACAGTTCCGTTCCCCAATTTTCATCGAGTTCTGGGCGAATTACGTCTTGAGTAGAAAAACTAAACGCAGCGCTTTGCCTCGTTACCAGAGCGAAGAAATTAAAATTTGAAATATTTTATTTCTTCGTGTGAAAATCAAACCCACAACTTTACAGTCCACGGTTGTTCCCCTGCGCTACGACAGGATTCAATCATCAATCAATTTAAATATATATATTTCAGTAGATAAATTAATTTAATTATAAGCTTATTTTGACAAAAGTTTTTGTTATCTGAAATATAAAAAGTATAAGATTTTGCACTTATTTTAGAAGCTACTATCATCAGTTTACTCTGATATGAAGTGTAAGAAACGTAGACTTCTAAAAATCTATTTTTATAATTTAATTATGCATATAATTGCATAATTAAATTATAAATATAGGTTTCTTTCACTTTTAACGCTTACAACAAAAAAATTGTACAATTTTAAGGTTAAAATTCTTTATTCATTACGAATTCATATTTATGAGTATCGTTTAGAGTTATTGTCATTTTTGTAGCAAACATGTTAAATACTTTGAAATACAATATACGTACTCTACTGAACTTCATTTCTTGATAAGTGGTTAAACTTAACATAGACAGAACACACAATCAGAACAGACGACGAAAAATATGTGAAATATTACAATCACGCTGTATCCCACAGACGGCAGGGCAGATAGAGGAAATCTAGTGTTATGACATTTGGTTTCCACGCACCGCTGAACTTTTTAAAAAATTGCGTGTGAAGAGGCCGAACTTAACGCTGCGGCTTATCTTGAAATATTCCACCGAATAAAGTCTACCTACAACTGTCATTTAAACATACACTTTTCAAATACACCACGAAATTATAACAAATTTTTTATATAAAAATTTTACCAAATATTTAAGCAAATCCCGCAGGAGTGCGGTTAACCCGTACTAGAGCAGTGTGACAGGTTAAGCTTTACTGTACGTGAAACAAGTAAAGTTGGGTTTTTTTGCATGACAAAATTAAGTTTTTTTTTTAAGCTTCACACTGTAACTCGCACTTTACATATCCATCCAATATATGCCTATATAAATTTCAATATTATGGTATACGATACTTTTAAACACGCCCAATAAGTTTTAATATTTGCAATAATTTATTATAAAAGTTTAAACCAACCTCTTTGTTTAATAAAAATATGTTTTTTAAAATAAGTTTATAGAACTGTCACCAGAGGACACTAATAAAATGACGCTTTATGTGGTCGGATAATTCGTGATACACTTTTAGACTTGGGGCGGAAGAAAAAAGAGATCCTCTAGAATAACATATTGTATTGGAATTTAAGATAGCCATTGTACAAGCTTAACAGTATTTTACTCTGGAAGAAATATCTGTATCTGTAAAAGCCTAGAGGTGTTTGATTTCGTTACAATAGAAACAGATTTACTTACCGTTCGTTGAAGAGACATAAACATTAAACAGAACACTTTGTTACTTGTTATTAATGACTCTATATAATTTAAGTAAAAAGATATTTTAATTTACGAGTGCAAATAAATGTTAATTTATCGAAAAAAGTATAATTTTCAATTTATTCCTTCTTCGTTCGTTACAAAATAACTATAATTAACTGATAATCATTTAATTCAATTCCATTTATAAAAGTATGTGATTTTGATCAGTTTCCTTATGTCTTTATCATGTAAAATTATTGTCCGACTTTACAGACAACCACTTTTATTAGTTTCATGCCGCATTCAATATAGTATCCTAATGGTAAAGCGCTCCAATTATACAATATACAGTGGCGAAACTCAACGCTGTACTTCAGATCGGGGAAAAGACAAGTTAATGTCTCCAAATGGGATTGGAACCAACAACAATGGCGCTTCCAGTCAGATGCTGTCCTACTGCACCACGGCGGCATTTACTCTTTTCATAATAACCTTAAGGTGAAAAAAAAATGAAAGGCCAACTTTTAATTATACTTTACTAGACTATACTATCTATTTTCCAAAAAAAATCAAAGACACGACACGTTTTCGAACATCAATTAAATAAACATAACGATCTTAACCTATATAATCCACATTTAGGTTGCCAGCTCACCTTTCAAATTATTTCAACGACAGCTGCCATGGGCGTATTAAGTGCAGAATTAGATTTGAATCAGCGATATAAGACGGTTTAGCTGCACCCTTTCCGCTATCGGGCTATTTTATCTCGACTATTGGACCACTAATTAACTTGGAGGAAATGGTGTACGTGATGTTGTTTTTTGGTTGTTTGTTTAAAAATGGTAAAAACATCTCGATTTTTGTGTAAGCAAATTATTTTCGAGGAAAGATTATGATCCGTTTAGTCCGTAGTTGTGCATGTACACCATTTGGTTGTAAACGCTACGGTTGTGAGTTCGATATCCACTCAGGGGAATGAAACTGCCAACACGCAATCGACGTATGTTATGTATTATGGCAAATAATTCAAGAAGTATGTGGAACATGGTAATATAAATAATACAATTTAAATCATATAATAGAAACGCGTATGTTTATTTGGTTTTAAATTTCACGTTAACAGAACGGATTTTAAATACGATTTTAAAAAACAAATTTTGTGATGGCAGTCGTTATGTACCTTCAATATTAACGCAAATCGGTAAATATTTATAACAAAAACGTTTGTTTTGAAGTGAAAGGTTAAGAGAAATGGGATCTTCTACTAACCTACATTTTTTTAGCTTTACAGTTTAGCATGGTAGGCAGAGGGGAACCTGGGAACTTAGTCTTGCGATACTTCACTTTCCTTTTTTACATTTACACAACAATCCAACTTCTTTGGTATATCAACGTAACATTTATATCTTGTTTTAATCTTCTTCTATCTCTATTCTGAGGCCGGTCGTGGCGTGACTGCAAAACCGACCGGTTGTCGGTTCGATCCCCACTCGAGGAGATGAAATATTTACTTAAATTTATATTTCCATTTCTTCGCTCTGGTGTCGAGGTTAAACGCGGCGTTGAGTTCTACCACTCAACACGCAATGACTCCAGAATTCGGCAGAAAGTGGGGAACGGAGTGTCTTAACACTAGGTTCCCTCTGCCTACCCTGCTGTGTGCGGGATACAGCGTGAAGCTAATTTAATTTTAATTTTATTTCTATACTATAACAAAACAGTTTAAGAAAGTGTATCTGTACATTTAATATTTGTACAAAAATCATATAAAAATAGTAACAGAACACAAATGTATGATTTTTTGTCAATATGTTTGAAGGGATTGCAATAAATCTTTTTTGTTGTCTAGTTATTAGGTCTATAATATAGAAACATAGTAAACCAGGAGTATTTTTCATCGACATATAAAAACTGAAGATCTGAACCATCTGATGAATAACTATAACGGACCAGCTACATTATAAGAAATAATGAAATGGCGCTTTATTGGAAGAGGGTGTGTTAGGCATTTTTCATCGTTATATAAAAATAAAAAAAAATCTGGTAAATATGATGAAGAACTATAATAGCCCAACTTAATTATATGAAATAATAAAATGTGAAGTACGCGAAAATTATACAGTATGTTGGGCAGTTTTAATTGATTTAAAAATCATTAAAATATAAATAATTAAAAATTTGATTAGATTAGACAGCTCACAACTCACTACCTACCGATACAACAAGACTTAAATGGACGACAGGAAAATTAAGCATATGGCGCTTAAGATGTCCTCCTCCTATACGACACACCCGACCGCCGGTACAAAATATGTAAATTTTTTATAGCATTATGCTATATTCTCCATTTAGACAGAGGGAATGCTTAATAGTATTAAGACACTCCGATCCAAATGTGCCGCCCAATTGTTGAAGCATAACGTATTAAGTTGAAATTAATTCTTAATGAAAATAGACCATTGCATCAAGTGAGAAAAGAACCCGCTATTAACAAACAACCGAATATCATTTCAACACGCGAACGAAGCCGCAGCTAACAGCTAGTACTTAATAAACACAACTTGTAAGTCGTACCAAAAAGGCATCTCAGTATTCAAAGTTATCATTTTAAATTTTGCATAATTATGAAAAAGCCAGTCTTCAGCTCAGTAATGGCCGGAGGATATAACATTAAATTTTAAATTGTAAATTTTGTACCACAATATCCCTACTACAGGAATTTGGTCGTTAAGGAGATTAAATTGGAGCATTCCTTCGGAACGCTTCAACCGAAGTTTTTTCCTATTGTATTTGATTTAAATAATTTTAAAGTTTACTATTTTATTTAAGGGACATTTTTTTGTATATTATGCCATTGTGGCAGTAGGACTGACGTGCATGACTGAAAACACGATAGTTGTGGGTTCAATCAACATTTGGATATTTATTTTAATTTCCCCGCTTTGACAAAGAAAGGTTGGAGTTAAGTTTTGTCACTCAACATGCAGTGTTGTAAATTCGGGGGGAACACAGAGAACAGAGAGTCTTCACATTATACTCTCGCCACGTAGTCTTTTATTATCTTTACGCTGTACATGAAGGAGACCATAGGGAATCTAGTGCTAAGACACTTCCGTTCCATTCTGTATTATGTATAATATATTTAAAAAAAAAACGCGAGTCGGGCTCGCCCATCGAAGCTTTCGTACAAAAATTAGAAGTCTCGAGCTTTCTCTGAAATTCATGCTTAGCTTAGCCAGAGCCCTTTCATTTGATACGGCACTTTAACTAGCAGCTTTAATACCAAACTTTGTCCCCCTTTTAAGGATATTTAACCATAAATCAGACTTTTTCCGAACTAATATTATTATCCCTTATTGTATCGAAATACGTTACGTTTACGTTTTTTACGATATACCATAGCCATATCGTATTTATACATTTAATAAAAAAGTAAATGTATAAATATTAATTATTCATTATATCAAGGGACCGTAGATATAAATATTTGAACTTCAACTAGATATCTCCAAGCGTTCCTGAAATAAAGGTGAATAATAGACAGACAGACAGATACACAGACAGACGGACGGACAACAAAGTGATCTTATAAGGGTTACTTTTTGTTTCAAAAAGTACGGAACCCTAAAAAAAAGGTTACGTATTCTCGCATAACACGGTAGCCAGATATAATATAGTATCAAGACCCTCCGTTCTCCTCTTACCGCTCGTATTTGAGATATTTTCGTGTTAAGTGGTGGAACTCAACGTCGTGTATTTCTGGGAAAGAACGGAAAAATGAAAGTAAACCACTATCCTAAACGGAGAACGATCCATAAACATCGCGTTTACATTCACATAGTGTAATACGAATATATCGACCCATAAGTTGTATATATACATATGTTAGATGAATTATGTATATAGGCTTAAAACTCTACACTAAGCCTGGTTTTGTAGGATTAGGGGAACCCCACATGGACGTACCAATTTGCAGGATTTAAAGCTTAATAAAATGACAGACCGTAGAGAACAAGATAAAGTTAACTACAAAACTAACGAAATAATGAAGAAACAATTATATTTTTAATGTCACTATTGAAGTTCAGTACAGCGCGTCACTGTAAGCGCAAGGGTTGTAAGTTCGATACCAACTTGAGGAAATTATTATTTTTTTCACTCTGGTAAGCAAAACACAGCGTTGAGTTCCGCCGTTCAACACGCAATGTCACGAAAATTGGGCGGAAACGAACGGAACGGAACCAACGGAGCGCCTTAGACTTACTGAGTCTATCGTCGTCGTATACACAGAAAGCTCGTTCTTAAAGCTAAAATAAAATGTCACTATTAAACTCTATTCCTATTTTGGCTTAAAGGTTTGATTGAACGTGTAGATTCGATTCCTACATAGGGGGATACGATTAAATATATTTACCATCTCTGTAGATGATCTATGATTACTAAAAATAATTTGTCACAAGCGTATAAAAATTTCAACGTGCTCGATAAGAAGATCATCCATTTTATTATACCTTTCTAAATATCTTGCTTTCCTTAGTGGACCATTCGAAAAAATGTCGAAAAGATAAAGATAAGAGAAGATGAAATATATTTCACTGATATTAATTTCCTCGTTCTGATAGGAAAAAACGCGACATTGGACTGTCACTTCACATGTAATATCTCAAAATTGATTGCAAAGGGGCGTACCTTGTTATTTTTTTTTTCAGCTTTACGTTGTATCCTACACACACCAGGGTAGACAGAGAGAATCTAAGACACATTACTTTCCGCCGAGTTCTGGATGCATTGCGTGTTGAGTGGCGGAACTCAACGCCGCGCGCTTTGCCTCAACACCAGAGCGAAGAAATGAAAATATAAATGTAAGAAAATATTTTATTTCCTCGAGTGGGGATCTAACCCACAACCAGTCGATTTAAAACACTGACCAATGCGCCACGACTGGCCTCACCCTGTTATTCCTTTACCTTGTTATTTAAAACATTAACTCATCGTAGCGCAGTGGCGGCGCGTCGGACTGTAGAACGCGACGCCTATAAGTTGCTACTCTTACTCGGAGAATTAATTAATTATTTTCTATTATTCGCTCTAGTAATAAAACAAAGTGCGGTATTGAGTTCCGCAAGCAATACTTAATATCTCGAAAAATGGACACTACATAGGGAACGAAGTGTCTAATTATCTCCCTATCTTCTTATAAACACAGGACACAGGAAAAAATATTAATATTATTTTTGCCGTGAAACTTTATATAGTGCAATATATTCCATACTAATTAACCCCTTATAACTCCACTATAACTTATAATTAATTAGTACAACAACAAAACGCTACGCCACTTCGGTAATTCACTTACAGTAGTAACTGGGACACAAAATCGAGTTTAAGTATATAATAAGATATTCTTGTAGCAACCTGAATAGATACTGGGAGCTGGTTGAATAACATCAGGAAATTGAGTTAGACGATCGTGGTGCCTCCGTACTATTGTATAAAGTAGTAATGTTGTAGCCCGCAACTCTGTTCGCGTGAACTATAAAAAGTTAAAACTCGTTCTTTATGTCGCAAACAGCAGGGTAGGAAGAGGGAACCTAGTGTTGAGACACTCCGTTTCCATTTTTTTACTGAATTCTGGAGTCATTGTATGTTAAATGGTGATGGAACGCTTTGCCTCGACACCAGGGTGAAGAAATGAAAATATGCAATATTTCATTTCCTTGATTGGGCCTCAAACTCAAGCTGGGTTTTTTTCTCGTTCACGAATAAAAAATTGAGAATTCCTCTTTTAGTGCTACCTTATAGTACCTAAAGTAACCTATATGCCATAATTACTTGCATATTTTTGGCTTTCCGTTATTTATTAATAAGTGACTTTGATGTAAGTAAAAATGTAAACTCTAAACACTTTGAATGTGGATTCGATCTCTTACTCAGGGTTGTGGACTCAAGATAATGAATCATTTCTCGCTCGAGATGAAATGCCGGATTTTTTTTACTTTGAAATACTATATGCGATGGTTGTGGATTCGATCCTCACTCGAGGGAATATCTGGATATATATAACAGCGTTTAATTTCGTTATACAGTACTAAATGTCTCTAAAATAAACGTAAAAATCGACTAAGATTTATCTTAGTGGTTCGAAAAAGTGTATATATATTTGCGCAAAACAGAAAACCTTCGGGATTTTTTATTGTTTTGTAATTTTGCCGCATAAGCTGTTACACGGTAAAAACAACCGCTCATATCTTCAGAAAGACTGTGAGATAATATATTTCCTTTTCACGTATTTTTTTACTTTTGCGGAATTATAGGCAACATAATTGCACAAAAAAAATTGATACAGCATCTGACAGTGAACAAAATCATTTCGGGTTCGATTACCATTTGGATAATGAATAATTCCATTTTCTCACACTGTTAAAATGAGAAAACGCATCGTTAAATCAAGCTATTCAACACGCAGCGTCTTTAAAATTAGGAACACAGTGACTTAACACTTTTGATTGGTTCTGATTACCATGTTATATGCGGGATATAGTATGAAGCTCATACAAATAGCCCTCCCACTAATAGAAATATAAATATTTCTAGTTTCGCTATATAACAAAGAGGAAAAATATTATTTTCATTAAAAAAAACTATTATACTGAGGAAATCGATCCCACAACCCTCCCGTTTACCGTCACGCTGCCACTGCGCCAGTACGGCTTATATTATTCCGGTATTAATTTGTTGTTGTCGATTCTGTCCCGTTTTAAAATTAGTTTTAAACATCGCCATTATTTATTTGCCAGTATTATATATATTCGGGGGTGTAAAGTCAATAATTCATTTACATCTGGCATGTGAATTTAAATTATGGCTTAATGGGTAAATAGAATAAAATTAGTAGTTATGCTTTATGCACAGACTCCTATTGTATATGGTGTAAGAGATTTATTTAAATTTTGTTTTTTTTTCTGTGTAAAAATATTGGTAATATTGCTTTAATATAATGCTGATCTGCTGCAATAACGTATTTTTTCGATAAATACGTTAAAAATGTATATGTTTTTATGTCTATATTATTTATTGCAATAATTACTTACGTCACTATTGCAACAAATAAGCGGTAAATTTGAATATTTTAGTGAATAACATTTCTATTTCTATATACAAATATATAATGAAAGGATAGACAAATCGATTCTGTACATGAAAGATATAAATAAAATTAGGTCGGTTAACATATCGATTATAGAAGCTAAAAACCACACAGCAGAATTTAAGTTCAGTCGTGGCGCAGGGGCACAAAGTGTGACTGTAAACCGACTGGTTGTGGGTTCGATCCCCACTCGAGGAGATGAAATATTTACTTAAGTTTATATTTCCATTTCTTCGCTCTGGTGTCGAGGCAAAGCGCGTCGTTGAGTTCTGCCACTCAACTCGCAATGCCTCCAGAATCCGGCAGAAAGAGGGGAGTGTCTTAACACGAGGTTCCCTCTGCCTTCCATGCTGTATGCGGGATACAGCGTAAAGTTGATTTGATTTAAAACACTCCGTTCTGCACTTACCGCCGAATTTCGGAAGTGGCGGAACACGCAAGTGTTGAGTTTTTACATAAAGTAAGTACTTTGATTTTGTAAAACAAATGTAGTTAAAAAAAGATTTTATAATTTAGAAGTCGGCACTGGCTCAAATGGCAATGTTTACAATAAAAATTAAATGTATTGAGAAAATAAATTCTGATTATAATTTTGCAATTTATAAAAGTTAATATTGTGTTTAGATACCCTGGTGAATACATTTTTATAATTGGTATATACGTTATAAAGAGTGTTCAAGAAAATGATCATATTTCTAAGAAGATACAAATAAATACTTATCAAAGTCAGTTATTCAATGATTTGTAGGAAACTATTATTTACATTTATAGTTTATTTAATATGTGTAATTTAAATATTGCAATATTGTAATTTATTTATTAGGTAGGGGGAGATCGAAGATACCGGAGGAAGGCCACGTAAAAAGCAGGACCCCCCGGAGGGCATGTATGAAGAGGTTAATGACAGTGGACGAGGCGAAAGAGATATGTAGAGACCGTAGCGTTTGGCGCTCCGTTCTCTCTGACTACCCCGCTAGGGATAAAGCGTGAAGATAGTTATAGGTTTTTTTATTTATTTATCAAATGAAAACCAAAGTTTCAGCCAATTCAATAAAACAATATTTAAAAACAATTCAGAAGATAATTTATTTAGTTTAATATAACTTGTTTATTTATCAACTCATTGAAATAAAACAAATACTAAATGTTAAGGGCAGTTTGCCAAATTACAATAGTGCAAGCTGTGCACTTAAATCAGTTTAATCGTTTCTGAGACTAGAGAACAAACGCACAGACAAACAGATATACCGACTGGGTTCTATTACATTGTTTAATAACTTTTTTCTAGTATATTATCTTCCATGTACAGGCACCGATGAGTTACGATTTTATTATAAAAATAGATGTTTTTTTCAAAACAATTAGATATCCTTATGTAAACTACAAAAGTGTTGTGTGTAAGCTTTCATTTTTTTTTACATTAGAAATCTTAAGCGCTTTGCAAACATATGTTATATATTAAAACATGAACGTAATTAAGTAAATAATTCAGTAGCTTAAGCGGGAGAAGCAGCGAGCGGGTCGCTAGTTTAAAATTAAGATATAATTATGATTTCCACTTAGGACATTTACCGCTCTAGTAACAAAACGAAGTGCGGTGTAGAGTTCCGTTACTCAACACTCAATGGTTCGAATTTAAGGCGGTGCGTGAGCTTCAATGTCTTAAACAAACTGGTTCCCTCTGCCAAATTTGATATATGCTATACAGCGTGAAACTATAAAAAATGTAAAAAAAATAATCTTCCTATATATATCTTTACTAAATTCAAAAGCCTAACACTATAAAGTATTGAAGATTTTGTGTAACTGAAAATTACTTATAAAGAACTTTGACAAACTTGTCGCTGAGAGCACTGAAGCACAGCATCTCGGTCGGGCACACCCGCGACTTCGCGAAAATTACCTAAAAGGGGGAAATACCCGGCCTAAAATTTAAATTTATTATTATCGCATTCAATAACTCGCGAAGCGAAGCACGCTTTACTTTGGAAGGTTTATTGTTGTTGATCTAAGACGTTTTATAATTGTTTCAAACGGTGCTGAGAATATTTTGAATTTGACGAAATATTACCTATGTTTTGTTTGACATCGTGGCGTAATGGAGCGCGCGTCTGACTAAAAGCGGCGGTTGTGTATTTTTGATCACCACATGAGGTAATTATTAGCTTCACGCTGTATCCTGCACATAGTTAGTAACTGTAGGCGAAGGGTACCTAGGGACCTACTTTTAAGACACAACGTTCCCATTAAGACTCTTCCGTTCTCCACTTCCCACTGAATTCTGAAGGCAATGCGTGTTGAGTGGCAGAACTCAATGCTACGTATATTTTGATACTAGAGAGACAAAATGAAAATATTGAATAGGTCTTTATATAGGAAAATGGCGTTTAGTATGGTTCGTATCGCTTATTTAATCAAAATATGAAACATTGTTATATAGGTAGTTCATTAATCCTTTTACTAAAAAACGCATTCGGACGGGGATCAATAAAATCTTTGAAGGTGGTTTGGACTCCCCATCGGAGAGGATCCTTTCCCTCGCAAGAAGTACTCTATATTTCGAAAAAAAAAAATAATCTGTTGGAGCAAGGTTCGGGGGAGTACGGTGAATATCTTAGACACTCTAATTGAAGCTCTTCTAATTTGGTAGCAATCTGTTGTGCAGTGTGTGATCTAACGCTGTCGTAAAGGAGCAGTGGCGTAGAACTATGGACCAGCCTCGGTAGTTTAGCAGCTAGCTTTCCATCGTAGTTTTCAATTGCTGATATTGGATATCTGCCGTAATCGTTTAGCCAGATTTTAGAAAACTGTAATGAATGACACCGGCACTAGTGCACCAAACGTTTATAAGTAACTTATTTTGGGTCAATTTTTGCTTGGGGCAGGATTTGGATGGCTTGCCAGGTTCCATTGAGCATGGCAGCAATGAGCGCTTCCATCCACTTTTCATCACAGATAATGATTCGAATTAAAACCTTTCATTATTGTGCCGGTTAAGTAATATAACGCAGCAGTCGACGCACGTTTGCTGGTTTCCTTCACTCAATTCGTGAGGTGAATACTTTTCTAGTTTTTTAATCTTCCCAATTTGCGTCCAGTACCTTTAACTCTTCATTCATCTACTTGGGTCTCCGGCCGTCCACGGGGCTTGTTCCGCAGGTCGAAATTTCCGAAACGAAAACATGGGAACCAAAAACACACTGTGTTTTCTTTTGCGACACGACCGCCATATCATTAGCCACGGTGGAACTTACGCTTGTAAATAACGCGATATTTTAAATTTTCCATTTTGTAAACTGAGTGATGCAAACAGAAAAATAAAACCAATTAATGATTAAACTAATAAAACCAATACACATAAATATTAATATAATATTCTTACAAAATAATTTAAAATTTTGTTAAAAAAAAAGTTAAAAATAAATAATTCAAATTTATATTAATATAGAAATTAACAAATCGCTCAAGCATCGCACAAGCGCATTACTTTAATTTGTGAGGGAACTGTAAGGGAATGTATTTATTACAAAAATTGTCAATCATCCTATTAGTATAAAAAATCATTAAGCATTACACATAAGAGAAATTTACAAAATTAATTTCTATTTTTTTATGCTCCATGCTACATAACAGAGTAGGTAGAGAGAACCTAATCCATCTGTTCCTCAAGCCTAATTTTGACCCATTGTTGGTCACGGTGAAATTCAACGCCACGCTTTGTCTTTGTGTTTTTACTAGATCAAAAAAAATAAAAAAATATATATTCATGGAAATCGAATCCACATTTACTGCCTTTACAGCTAGTCTGGTGTGCATCTGCGACACGACAGCCGCTCTACGAAAATCACGGCAAAAAATATAGATTTTTTAGGCATTAAGCCATAAATGTCGCTTAGTTCGTTAAAAATACTTTACGAAGGCACTGAAAAGTAACCTCTGTTTTAATAAGCAAGTTTATTACAGGTAAAATGAAAATTTTAATACAAAAAGTAATATCGCTGTTAATACTTGTTCAAGGATTACCTCAAATATTAGATCAGTGTTTACAGTATAAAACAACTGTAGTGGAAGATTATTTTAAAGATTGTCTGTAAAGTAAATTTGTTGAGTTTTTCTTTTGGATTTTTAAACAGATCAAGTTTAATTCGTATGATTGAGGCCAGTCGTGGCGCAGTGGCACAAATTGTGAGTGTAAAACCGATTGGTTGTGGGTTCGATCCCCACTCGAGGATATGTAATATTTACTTAAATTTATATTTTCATTTGTTCGCTCTGGTGTCGAAGCAAAGTGCGGCGTTGAGTTCTGCCACTCAACACGCAATGCCTCCAGAATTCAGCAGAAAGTGGGGAACGGAGTGTCTGAACACTAGGTTCTCTCTGTCTACCCTGCTGTGTGCGGTATACAGCGTGAAGCTGATAGATAAAAAATCACTGTTGCGTCATATACCGCGTGAACCATTAGTGTAATTACAAATAATCTAGTCTATCATTATTCCCTATAACCGTAGAAAAACATAAAATTGTTTCAAATACAAATAAAAAGTCACAACAAAACATAATTTTTTGATTCAACATAAGTGAAGTTGGCGTGTTTACGGCGAACCACTCATAAACTGTGCCTATTATTCTGAGATAACTCCACTTAAGTGTAAGTCTCCATAAAAAGCTAATACCTGCTCGGTATATCCTACCTCTTAAATATAATAACGTGGAAAAGTGGCTTTCAACTACACGAATATATGAACATTACTGAAAGTATAAGGTAGTTGAAGCTTTGTTTTATTGTCTTGAAGATTTTGTGGGAAAGAAAAAATAATGACGATGTTATTGTTAAAAGAAATTTCTAAATACAGAAAAAGGAGGCCAGCGTTGAGCAACAGTTAGATTTGACTGTACACGTGACTATTGTGGTTTCGATTTCCAATTGTGCTAATAAATCAAATTAAATCATTTTCACGTCACGACATCTCTTTAGACAAAAGCAGACATTGAGTGTCACTATTAATACACAATATCTTCACACATAGAATTACAGGCAAATAATTCCCTAGCTTTTCTTGATGTTTTAGCTGCCAGTTCCCCGCCAGCGTTGTCAGAAGACCAACAAGCCATCCACAGTAGAGAGACAGCCGCCGCATTTCTACCATATGTGAAGGGGGTTACAGACAGGATTGGCAACATCTTAAGAAGAGCTTCCATAAAAACCATATTCAAGCCTAACAAGAAAGTGTGCCAATTCTTGAGACCAGTAAAAAGTAATATTCCTTTACAGAGTGCAGGTGTATACAAACTAGACTGTGACTGTGGCTTATCATACATCGGTCAAACAAAGAGAAGCATTGGTGTTAGGGTGAAGGAACACATCTCCGATATTAA
>JAATLQ010037010.1:33361-46207 GCA_013421005.1 Heliconius erato x Heliconius himera | reverse complement strand
ATGTTTATTTTACAAAAATAGTAATTCCAGTCATAACGACTCAAATTTTGATATTTTTTAAAGTATACTTAATTTAAACATTAACTTTGTGATCTCTAACTAGAAATATAAGTTTATTACGTTACAAACTAGCATTATTATATTGTTAATACTGTCACTTTGTTATGTTTTCTTCTTACATTTATAATCTGTTAAATCAACGATTAAATCTTTAAATTTTTAATTTGTTACAAAAAAAATATCTACTTCTATTCATATAACATCCTTATTTTGTTGTGAATAATGCCTTATGACATCAGTTTCGTAACAAACATTATCAGTATTGTTACTCATCAGTTACGTTACGAATTCGAAAATGTCCACTTTTCTGAGTATGACCCTTATACGTAAACGCAGACCAAAAAGTTCGAAACGTTAATTTCACAAATGTTAATAACCCAAATTATACATGGTAAGATATATAAAAAGAATTACTTAATAAAATTTTATGATTCATTTTATCTCCTTTAATTATAAACTATTAAGTTTCTACCTTAATAATCTTCACCCCTATAAAATATCGAGAAAAAGGAAATATTGTAAGTAGATTAACCAGTATGTACTGTGTAGTTTTGTGCTTTATCACTAGTGGAATAGTCAGAGAGATCGTCGAACGTCAACCTCTTCATATATCACTCCTCATGCTTTTTACGTGACCTTCCTCCAGTAGCGTCGATACTGTGTGTCCAGGGGAACACTAAGTTCTCGCTCTGTCTCTCTTACCACTCACTCTTCCTCTTTTTTGCCATTCTATCAACATTCGCTCGATGTGCCAAACTACATGAGCACGTTCTTCTTCATACTCATATTGACATCCCCACTGATACTTACTATCAGCTTTACTGACTATGTAATGTGTAATATCTTATTTATTGCATCTCCACAGCATTAATGTTTCTATCATTTTACTTCCGTAATACCCACGTCAAGCTGTCCTCTAAGCGCGTCGGTTCCAGCACTGCATCATGTACGGAACATATTTTCTTCATTTCTATTAAATACCAGAACCTTTGTTTTAACCTAGGTAGGATACGTTAAATTAAGACAATCGATTATTAAATTTCAATTTCTTTTTCTTACTTTTGACTCAAAAAAAGGAAGTTGAAATAATTTAATAAAACTTGAATTTCTATGGAAACGAAGAGTTTGAAGTCAACAATAACTTTCTATGAAAGGAGGTTGCGAACCGGTTAAATCAATAATGACTTCACAAAATTATAGCTTTCATACAATAAACCAAATAGTTGTGACTCCAAATTTAGTCAATTTCTATGCAAATTTCAAATGCCAGCGTTTTTGTTTACTCGTATTTTCCAACATACATACATTAGACATCAACGCGCGCGGAATGCTAAATGCCTTCCGTAACAGTTTGAGGTATTCAAGTAGCAACCGTTTGAATATGTGATGCATAGATTACGTGTATTTGAAAAATATTTTGCTTGAAATATTTGTGATATAGTGCTTTAACTGTTATTGAGATTAAAAATATATATTCAATTAAAGATACGACTACAGCTCATGTTTATTATCTACAGTACCTATGTATAGTGTTATTTTATATTTGACACCATTATTTTGCGGCGGTTTTGGGTTCGATTCTCCTCTATGCGAATTTACGTGCTTTTGTTGTCGTTTTTACAGAGTCCAAACCTCTTACACGCAATACACGCACACAAAAAAAACCTGTTGTAGATAGAAAATGCTGTATGAATTGACTATTCACAAAGTTCTTTCTAGTTACGATCCATAATATCACTATAAGTAAAGATAAAGTTTACTTACATGAATAAATTCACACAACACTTTTCACATATTTTATACTTTTTTAAATATCTATATATAAGTTCAATTTATACATAATAAATAACGGAGTATAGTTGTCTACCTGGCACAAGAACGTATCTAAGTACTTTAATAAACTAAGCCTAAAAAAAGACAAGGAAGAACCAAGCAGATGCGTGGAGCACCTGTCGAGCTGTGCTCATAGCTTGTTTACTTTTTTCCTTTTTTAGCTTTACCTTTATCTATTTTCATTTCATTTTAACGCTGGGAGCCTAGTCACAAATATTCCGCTCTCTATTTCTCTATTCTCTACTTTTTCAAAAAAAAGCATTGTGTATTGAGTGATGGAACTCATAAATACGCTGTGCGCTTTGTTTTGCCAGAAATGGAAGAAACGTATTGTATTTTGGGGCATCAAAACCAGACCCATCGCGCTTACCTACATTAGACACTGTCGCACTGCGCCACGATAACCTCAGAATTATTTATGTTTCTCTTAAAGTTCTAATCTAAAGTATTTTTTTTTAAATCATTCCTATTTCATTATAAAACGCATAAGAAAAAACGTTATGATTTTCTGTCATCGAGGATAAATGAAAGTAGTTCTACAAATTTTTTACTACTTCGCTTAACCTCATTTGATCATGTTTTGTACGTGTTACGTACACGTCGTTGGTGGTCCTAGGTATATAAAAGTACTAGCTGTTAATACCTGCAGGTCCACTCCGTGGTTAAATAAAAATAACTAAGAGTTGTGTCATCACACATTCTTAATATACACAATGACTATTAAACACAAACAGAATTAAAATACATATTTGTAAAATAAAAAAATGCAATAATTAGCAACCAAATATATAACAGGACATTTAACTACTTATTATTACTTCTCCGCTGTGCTGTTACTAATTTATTGACATTTTTAATCACTAATCAATTCGATTCGATTTAATTTTAATAAACAATGACATTACCTAAAAACCTCGACAAAAAAGGCCGGTCGTGGCGCAGAGGCACAAGGTGTGACTGTAAAATCGACTGGTTGTGGGTTCGATCCCCACTCGAGGAAGTGAAATATTTTTTTACATTTATCTTTTTCATTTCTGGGGTCGAGGCAAAGCGCGGCCTTCAGTTCCGTTACTCAGCACGCAATGCTTCCAGGGGAACGGAGTGTCTTAACACTATGTTCCCTCTGCCTACCCTGCTTTGTGCGGGATATAGCGTGAAGCAGATTTTTGACAATCATAATAAGTTCAACAGTTAGCCATAACATAATTATAATTTATTAATACTTATAATAAAATTGTAATTGATCGGTGTATCTAAAAACGTAATACAACCCAAAACAATGATTTTTGTCTGTTTGTTTGTGCGCCTGTTGACGCTATCAAAAAACGGCTCAACCGATTTAAATGCAATTTTCACTGCTCTATTTTGTCAAACTTCCTTAAACATTTATCCTGTAATATTTCAATCGGTATAAACATTTTTTAATTAAAAATGTTTTATTCAATTGGATGAAATTTAATCTAACATTATTGAGATACTATCTTTAAAATGACAATATTATGACAGTACGAAAGTAATTAATAGAGATGCGCCGAATAGTGTTTATACCGAATATCGAATACCAAACGAATATTCGGCGCATCTCTAGTAATTAACATTAGAAAATCAATAATTGTGTAGTATAAGCGGGTGAAGGTCGCTACAACGTAATATACGGCTATATCGAAAACTATTTAAAGCTATAAAACGTGATTTAGCAAGCGTATAGAGACTTGTGCTATATCAGCATCAATAAAAGTCTATTTAGAACGTTCATTACCTTCATTTACTTAGTTTAAAAGTACTCGGGCCTTGCGGAGCCGGCACGCGAACCTCGATTTTTTCTATAGATTGCCTTTTAAAAATAGTAAAAGTTACTTTCACTCTTTATGACACACTTGTAGAGCTTAATCGATTTCAACATACAAATATTAAACGAAAGTTTATACTATTCAAATTATTTTATATTCTGTTGCCATATGTTGTGTTACACGCCAATTTTAGTTTCTTTTTTTTCATTTATTATTGCAATAGCAATTTTATTATTAATATTTGTTAGCTTATTATTATATTAAATGATCGTTTGTTAATTTGTTTCAAATACGCTTTAAGTGTATGAAACAAATGCTATAATCATAAATGATACCACTCACAATATTCTACATATTAGACGTCCTGTTTTTCATCAAGTAAAAAACATAGACACCCAACATTTTTGCCAATCATACTTAAAAAAAAATAACGAACACCCAAAAAAAAGTATGGCTTACAAAAAACGAAAGTAAACTGTCGTATTCTACGTGAAATAGTAAAATGCTACTTATGTATTATTAGTTAAAAAAAATAGCTACTTACAAAAAAATCGATGTCAAAAAGAATTGTCACGTTATATACACCTACACATATAAAGGAATATAGAGAATATTAAATGTATATCGGATAAATAAAAGTTTAGTTTAGTTTAGTTTAGTTTATACTTTATTGCACACAAATAATAAAAAAAGCACAGAAAAAAAATATAAATGCAAACAAGTAAAAGTTATATAATTTTCACGAGAAAACCAATTTATCATTTGTGCCGAATTCAAAATATCCACTCCACCGTTATATTATGATTAATCTAATTAAAGTAAAGATTTATTTCATGCAATGACTTGTTCTTGAATGAATGTTCTAGAATTTAATAAGGTTTCATTAAAAGGTTATCTTAAAATATCATGAGATTATAAATATATTTTTTGATTATTCGTATTATAATTGTATTTAAAATTAGAAAACTACCTTTACGTAGAATGATTGATATTACTTTATTTTAATAGCCTTACATAAATATCGACTAATATTCATAAAAGAGAAATAACCACGTCGGTACATACGAGTCCATTCAGTCTTTGCTAACTGTACAGCAAATAAAACAACGGCTCTTAGAAGCTGTACAATAATATAATATATTCAACATTTTATTTACTTACGTATTCCTACAAAGTCAAAACGAAATATATGTTTCACTTTGACTGTCAAGAGTGTCGTCTTTTCCTAATTAGACATAAACAGAACGGAAATGTCTGAATGACGAACGGGGTGTCGTAACTCTAGGTTCCTAGATTCAGTTTACCTACCCTAATATGTGCGGGATACAGGGTGAAGGTCATAATTAGAAGTAAGCAATATAGATTTATATATTTAACTTTGACTGACAGTGTCAAGAGTGCCGTTTTTTCTTAATTAGACATAAGGTACAGAATGGAAGATTAAGTCTAGGTTCCTAGATTCCCTCTGCCTGATACAGGGGGAAGCTCATAATCAGAAATAAGCAATATAGTTTTTTTAAATATATGTATATAGACTAATACTATATAAGAGAGTATAATCAAAAAAATCAGCTTCACGCTGTATCCCGCACACAGCAGGGTAGGCAGAGGGAACCTAGTGTTAAGACACTCCCGTTCCCCACTTTCTGCCGAATTCTGGAGGCGTTGCGTGTTGAGTGGCAGAACTCAACGCCGCGCTTAACCTCGACACCAGAGCGAAGAAATGGAAATATAAATTTAAGTAAATATTTCATCTCATAAGATATAAGTATAAGAGAGTATAAGTATAATGTATCATACATTTATAGTCAAGTAAGTAGTAGTAAAATTGTATACTTTTATTATTATTATTAAAAAAATAACAAAGCAAACATTAAAAATAATCAATTCCCATAATAAACATTACCTATAACATACATGTGGTCTCTGGCGATATTATTATCTTTTTGCCTAACACTGGCTGACGACCAGCCCTAAGGTTGTTTACGTGATTAACATTTCTTTACTGTGTAGGGCTCTCTTGCAGGGCAATCACCCCGAGCAAGGACGCGCCATTCATAAACTGAGAATGCATGTTACAATATATGATATATTCTATGTATTTTATTTTTTATCTGTTAAAGTGTGAAATTTCCTTATTATCTTTAAATGTCATTCTTTAATATTAATAAAAATCTATGGAATTTGACGTTAGATCCTAATAAATTTTGAATTTAGTGTTAAGTAACTTCGCTACTTTCTGCCTTATTTTCAAGATATTGCATATTTTAGACCAGAGCGGGAAAATCGAAAAAAAAAATATATAATCATTTTCCGAGTGGAGATCAAACCCACACGGCTGTGTCACGTATATTCAGACCTAGTCCACGACCACTATACCACGACAACCTCATTATTGTTAGATAATATAACGTTACATATTAAAATAAACTAAAAATCTCACGAAGGCTAATTTATGAATTAATAATTTAGTTTACTTAGAATTAGAACCCGTTGTACAGTAGACAGTTATACATTGTAAGCGCATCGTAATGAGTTTAAAAGACAATGAAAGCGATCGCTGCTTGATGTACGAGAGTATGCGCATTCCGTTAGGGAGGTGAGTGACCATCCGTCACTGACGTCTTAATTATGTCTGGTTGTACTGAATTTAGTTCTAAAATGACGCTAAGTTAGTGTGAATAAATTATATTATAAATATCTTGAGGACAGCCGTTGCGCAGGGTACAAGGGTGCGAGTGTAAACGCGACAGGTTGTAGAGTCGACTTCCACTCGAGAAAATTATTTTCTTAATGTTTTTATTTACTCGCTTTGGTTAAAAGGCAAAGCGAGGCGTCGAGTACCGTCACTCAAAACGTAATGCGAAACGATAACGGTCTTAACACCAGGTTCTTAGGTTCCCTTTGCTTACCCTGTTATGTGCAAAAAAATTTACTTTTTATTACTAGACTTTTTCAAATAGATATATCAACCTAAGCTACGTTTCATATTTTATGTGATATTAAATTAAGGCTTAACTTATAAGTACTTTATATTAGAAAACATATACTTTTATATTATAAGTAAACAACATGGTGAGACGTAAATTAAGTAAGTTATTGATATTAATTTAATATTTCTTCTAAATAGCTTAAAATACTTGTAAATTCCATTGCTTGCAAGCTAATTGAGGATGCTGCGAAGTGCTTCCGCCGTCTCATATGATTTATGCGCAAAAGTTAGCGGCTCAGTTTGATTGACAGTTAATCACGTCTTACGTAAAAGTACGAAAATAAAAAAAAGTTGTAGCACTGACCATCAAATATGCATACATACATGATGTGAATATGAATTATATTATTAACAAATAAAAAAATAATGTTATTAATAAACTAAAGAAAAATATAAGTTAAATATAAATAAATATCTAAAATTTTCATTTTCACATATAATTAATGAGCTATCGTATTTCCCGACACAGATTATACCTATTATACCTACACATAAGAAGTATTTACCTAGAAATGCTTAATTAAATTGAATATATATATTTAAACATTTATAATAAATATTATTTGGTTTTAAAATGTCATAACTGATGTATCATTTGATCCGGAGTTATTCCGCTTGATTAAGTTACAGTCGTGTTCTTTTTTGCGTCTGGCTTATTGTGACAGGTGTTGACTGTTGACACTGTATTTATTATATTTTAATTTAGAGTTTGCATTCACTTGACAAGCATAAGACAGGTTTAATAATATGAAAAAATATATAAAATATTTATTTAATAAAATATATTATTGATACATGTAATAATTTTCATGTAATCAATAAAATTATATTAACATTTGAAATTCATAGTAAAAATGGTTCAAACTGTTAGCCTTAATAAGATCGAAATAATCTTTCTTAACTACATCACTAATGGTTGTACATTCCTATACAATATTAATTATGATATATTTATATCACAAATATATTTATAATTTACAAGAGTGTGAAACAGCAGTCATCCATTAAGCGGTAACACTCAGACATCCTGTTGAACAGCTAACAGTATCGGTAATTCGATTTCAATTTCTCGACCACAATGTGAACGAGTCGGTATCGGTTTACGGTCACCGAGTCGATGCAAATATCGAACATCGACACATCTGCATATATAATAGCTATAAAGTTGTACGTTCATTGCTGTCTGTTGCAATGCAAGTGTATTTTTTCTTGTAATAATTTTATGTTTATTTTTATTCTTATGGTGGTATTTAATGATGTCCTTTAAATATTTAGCTATAATAATTTAATAATTATTCAGCAGGGTAGGCAGAGAGAACCTAGTGCTAAGATACTCCGTTTCCCATTTTCCGCCGAACTTTTTAAGCATTGCGTATTGAATGGTGGGGCTTAGCCTGGACATGGGAGTGAAGAAAATGGAAATATACATTTTTTTAGCAGCTTCACGCTGTATCCCGCACACAGCAGGGTAGGCAGAGGGAACCTAGTGTTAAGACACTCCGTTCCCCACTTTCTGCCGAATTCTGGAGGCATTGCATGTTGAGTGGCAGAACTCAACGCCGCGCTTAGCCTCGACACCAGAGCGAAGAAATGGAAATATAAATTTAAGTAAATATTTCATCTCCTTGAGTGGGGATCGAACCCACAACCAGTCGCGTTTACGGTCACACTTTGTGCCCCTGCGCCACTGCTGGCCTCAACATCGAAATATTTGCATACATAATAGCTATAAAATCGTACGTTCATTGCTGTCCGTTGCAATGCAAGTGAATTCTTTTCTTATAATAATTTTACGTTTATTTTATTCTTACGGTGGTATTTAACGATGTTTATTAAATATTTATGTGGCATGGAATCTTTAAATAGCTTTGTTATGAATTTCACGTGCGTAGATACTTACGTAATGCTTTGAAGATGCTTTTTGTAATGAAATTTTGAGTTTTATTTAAGAAAGTGTATATTGAAGTCTTAATATATATCTATGTATTTATGAATAATAAACACAATGTTTATGTGTTTCATTCCCACTCTATTAATTATTTGCATCTCCCCGCTGTGGTTTAATATAAAATATGTAATATTTAGTTTATGAGGGATCAAAAGTATCGTTTTGATTGTGGTTACTACCACAATTATCGCTTGCTAGATTAATACGACCACGATTCGACGACGTAATTTTTTTTAGGCAGAGGGAACCTAGTGTTAAGACACTCCTTTCAACATTTTCTACCGAATTCTGGAGGAATTGCGTGTTTAGTAGCGGAACTAAACGCCCCTATTTGCCTCAACACCAGAGCGAAGATACGAAAATATTAAATATTTCATTTCCGCGAGTGAGAGTCGAACCCACAACCTGTCATATTTACAGTCACACGCTTATGCCCCTGCGCCACGACTGGCCTCAAAATCTATACTAGGTTAATAAATTTTTAATTAAAAACGACTACAACCGCATGATAAAGTGCAGTAAATATAAATTATAAATATAATAGCGTTTACCGTGTAATTCAACACTACACCTACTTTGTTGTGATTTAACTTTTAAATCGCTTCGCGTGATTGATTTCAACGATTCATATATTTTGCGCAAGTAGTTCATCTTGTGGGGTTTTTTTATTTATTTGTTATATTGTATCTAGTTCTTACTTTTATTTGCATTTTATCTGGAACATGGTCCAATTTTATATATATTAACAGTATGCATTCAAACGGTATACATAATTATTTACTATTCTGTAATAAAAAAATAAATGATGGTTCTAACTGTAATTATTGAACATATAAGGACTGAATACATAATAAAGGTTTCGAACGGAAGTATTTTGATGGGAACGGAGTGCATTAACACTAGGTTCCCAAGTTCCTTCTATCTACCCTGCTGTGTGCGGGATACAGCGATTGTTTTTTTCGATCTTAGGGCAAATATTATTTTGGATTTACTATTTTAATAAAACAAAATACGGCGTTGAGCCTCTGATCCTCTGATCAAAAACGACGCCTCAAATTCGGACGAAATGTAGAGTCTAAATACAACGTTTTGTTCGCCTATCCTGCTACCTGAGGGGAATATTGTTAATAGAAATGTAAAAATCATACAAATATATTAACACTAGTGGGCGCGCGCAGCTTCGCCCGCTTATTTGCACCCTTAGGGGTGAATTTAAAAAAAATATTCAATAAAATATTTTTAACAATCTGAATTTAATTTTTTATAAAAATCGACGGCGATTTAAAGATTTTTCCATATAAACTTTCAATCTCTTATTTGAACCCTTAGGGGGTGAATTCTAAAAAACCATGAAACACGTGTTCAATGAAATATTTTTTCCGAGTCTGAATTTCAAATTTTATAAAAATCGGTCCGATTTATTTTTTTTTTCATACAAACTTTTAACCCCTGTTTCATCCCTTTAGGGTTGAAATTTTTTAAAATCCCTTCTTAGTGGATGTCCAGATTATGAAAATAAACATCTGTCCAAATTCCACGTTTCTACCATCAGCGGTTACGGCGGTGCGTGCGTCTTACCTCAGTCAGTCAGGTACATGTCCTTTTATATATATAGATAGAAGATAGATAATGCATGAAAGAAAAATCTCATGTTACATGTCAAAGAGAAGACGAATCTATATATAATAAATATTCAACCAATGCTATAAAAATGTCACAACGTAAACAGAGAAATATTGCAATGGCTTCTCATAATATTTGTAAATTACAAAAGTCATGTATATTACAAAAGTCACATATTCCTTTTCAAAGTATTCTTAGGATACCATTTTTCGGTGTACTTTATTCTATTAATATTACTAACAATATCCGGTAAAGTTACCTACAATTTATATCTTGTTAGAAAGCTAAAGAATTTCAACAGATCGACAATCTATCAACTTGAACGTGTGCTATGCTCTTTAAAAGTAGGCCAAGTTTTTAAAGAAAAGTGAAAAACTTGACCGGTTTACTAACTACTTTCAATTGCTACTTTTACTATTTGAATTTATTAAACGATTTATGAATAATAAATAATAATTTGAAAAGATTAGATCCGCTTTTTGAAAAATCGCGAACACAAACCAAATTACTACGAGATCGTACAATTTTCTTCCATATTTTATTTTTTATAGTTATTTTAATTCAGACTCTCGACACCAGAGCGAAAATATGGAAATGTAAATTTAAATATTTTATTTCTTCGAGTGGGGGGGATTGAACCAACAACCAGCCACGTTTACAATCACACTTTGAGTCTACGTTTGGCCACGACTGGCCTCGTTTTTTTTTTTCATTAAAATTACTTAAAATGTCACTTTAAATTTGGTGGATACAGTATAACTAAACTAACACACGCCAATCGCATATGGCAGCGTCTTTTGATCGACAAACATTGAACCATGCTGTCGCATGCGGCAGACGACGCACTCGTGTCTTAAGCTTTCTATATTTTTTTTTAATTTTTATACCAAAAAGTGGAAAAAAAGTATTTTTGTAACCATAATATATCTTAAAGTAACCATAATATATCTTTTATTACTTTCTTATTATTTATTATGGCATATGACATTAGATTTTAATCTACGTGTTTTGCGTGTATATACTATTGCAAACCTAATAATATTTATATTCGGTGACAAAATGCCCAATGTCCTTCATTTTATTTTTTTAGTAGTAGCTCAATATATTTTACGTAGGTGGCTAAGTGATATCATAAATCTAGAACTCAGTTTTATATATATATATTTTTAATTTATAAAACTAGATGTCATAATGTTAACGTTATAAATTAATAAATCCATAAATTACAAACCATAGATTGTTTAAATGTAAAAGAAAAACAAAAAATGGCGTCGATCAAACAATAAATAAAATAAAGATTGATCTTGGTACCAAACAGCATCGACAAATGAAGGCAAAATGGACAGTATTACTTATAAATATAATAAATAACAGCCAAGTATAAAATATTCAATCCATTTTAAAATTCTCTTTTTAAATTATTATAATGTATTTTGAATCAACAGGTTGTATAAGCATCTAATAATATACTTTCACTAAAACATAAATAGCCGTAAACATGTTTACGAGTGAATAGGTCGTAAATCGCACCTATCCCAAGAAAGATGCGAATTTTATTTTAAATTATTCATAATAATATTATGGAAGTTTATCTTAAATCTTAATATAAGGTGTCATATAATGTGTATTAAATTGTTATTATAATATAAATATATTATGTATATAATTATGGTTTTGCTAGTTAACTTTCACGAACTGATATAGTAGGTATATGTATCTAGGACATAGCAAGGTAAGCAGAGGGAACCCGGAAAAGGTGAACCTTGTATGTAAGACTATACTATGTAATACACCATTCATATTAAGATACTTCTGTACCCCACTTTCCATGAAATTGTGTAGCGGAACTCAACGCTGCGCTTTGGCCCGTTACCAAAGCGAGGAAATTAATTTATTCAACCGAGTGGGGGCGCCACGACTTCAAGTAGCTTTTATTCTATTTTCTAAGATAATAAAATAAAGATAAAAAAATTGAGGCCGGTCATGGCGCAGCGGCACGAGGTGTGACTGCAAATCGACTGGTTGTGGGTTCGATCCCCACTCGAAGAGATGAAATATTTACTTAAATTTATATTTCCATTTCTTCGCTCTGGTGTCGAGGTTAAGAGCGGCGTTGAGTTCTGCCACTCAACACGCAATACCTCCAGAAATCGGCAGAAAGTGGGGAACGGAGTGTCTTAACACTAGGTTCCCTCTGCCTACCCTGCTGTGTGCGGGATACAGCGTGAAGCTAATAAAATAAACATTTTAAATTACTATTTTTGGTCTCTACGATCTCTATTTATCGTCTCATTTAAGATTAAAAAATATATCTTAAATTTTCGAATCGCAACAACTCAACCTTAGACAACACAAACAAATGCGTATAATTTTGAAGTACATTTTTGCACGTACAGTTTAAAACGATCATATGTTATTGTGGATTTTAGTCACTCCTCAGTATAAATAATCGAGGTGACCTCCCAGTTACTGTAACGAATGATTGAATACAAGTAGATACAAGTTACAACTATATATATATATATATATATATATATATATATATATATATATATATATATATATATATATATATATATATATATATATATATATAAAAA
>JAATLQ010037010.1:0-33261 GCA_013421005.1 Heliconius erato x Heliconius himera | reverse complement strand
TTTATATTCTTCTTCTCTGTCGTAACATTCTTGTCAGAGCGGTCGTGGTCATCACAAAGTGACATTAGATGTTATACGCCTCATAAACTTTCGCCACTTATCTCTACTGACTGAAAGCCTGGTACACACGTGTAAGGGACCCCCTACTGCAGCTTTAATTTGGTCGGTTCAACGCATGAAAGATCTTCCTCGCCCTCTAGTGTCTTCCACTCTGCCCTGCACGACAAGGCGGTCGATGGAGCCACTTCCCCTTCGGGAGACATATCCAAAGAACTTAGGAAAAACAAGCGTCTGCACCAGCCTGATTTTAGTGGATTTTGTAATATATAAATTTATATATATTATATTAAATATTGCTTAGAATATATTTCCATTTTCGACGTGTTTATTTAAAATAATGACAAGAAACCTTCGTTGAAAATATTAAGTTGTTGTATATGTTATTCGAGTAAAACTTGTTTTACCTAATTGTGAGGTGCGTAGGAGGGTACTTTAGAATTGACATACTATTTACAAAGCTATTTGACTCTAATCGAGACAGCTAGCACTTTGACGATCAGACAACTGATAAATGTACATGCTTATAACCTTAAATACTTTTAAACAACATATATTTAATACTTTACGCCCAGACAGAACAAGTAATGACACTTTTTACAAAAATATTTATCATGAAAGGAATCAAACCCATAACCTATGGTTTAGTAGTTCATCATTAGCTGCTAGACGAAGATAACCTACTTATACCTATCCAGCGTTGCCAGACGTCCCGATTTTTAAGCCCAAAATTAGACGTCTCGAGTGTAAAAACAGTTACTGAGTTACTGTAAAAACATTTATTTAAGGCCTTTTTATGTTAACACCTTCAGAAATATAGACTCTAAAGCCTTAACTACCTTAGGTACAAAGTAAGCTAAACAGATATTATTATTAATTACCTATAGAGACATTATTCCACTGAAGACATTTTACATTGCTTTATCACATAATAAACGGATAAACAATAAAATAAATAAATAAATCAGCTTCACGCTGCATCCTGCACATAGCAGGGTAGGCAGAGGGAATCTAATGTTCCCCACTTTCTGCCGAATTCTGGAGGCATTGCGTGTTGAGTGGCAGAACTCAACGCCGCGCTTTGCCTCGACACCAGAGCGAAGAAATGAAAATATACATTTAAGTAAATATTTCATCTCCTCGAGTGGGGATCGAACCCACAACCAGTCGGTTTGCAGTCACACTTTGTGCCTCTGCGCCACAACTGGCCTAAAATAATAAAAAGTACTATAATTAATATTGTGTTATTACTTATTAATATTTTGTCTCGCTTTTCGTGAAAGTATCCCGCTTTTTACTTAAAATGTTTAAAAACCCCGCTTTTCTCAATGTAAAATCTATCCAATCCAGGACCATATGTTTATTATATAAAACATTGTCTTAACAAGTTTTGCTCTACAAGTCTATGACTCAGATAGTTTAATTGCAAGCACTTTACATATTATTATTAATTCGTTTCACTTTAAGTTCTTCCATTGAATTAAAGTGTTTCGCCGAATCATCTTATTTTACTAAAGCTCTTGTTGCGTGGGATGCTAAATTGATGTAGCAAAAATTTCTCATATTTACGTGATTTTGAATTAATCACGTAGATTTCTATTTTTCTAACTAATTTGAACGTTTTCTTTCTTGGAATGTTACTTTAGAAACAATTCAAAATGAATAAGTTTGAAAAGGAGATTGTAAAGATTCTCTTTTTAGCTCAACTTAAGATCTATTGTGTTTTTTATTATGCAATAGCGCGAACATGGTTTATAAATCCAAAACAACAACGTCACCTTTTCATTTGTTCGCTCTGATGTAGAGGAATATCGCGGCGTTGAGTTCCACCACTTAATACCCAATACCTGCAGAATTCGGCGGATAGTGGGAAACAGATTGTCTTAACACTAGGTTCCTTCTGCCTACCCTGCTGTGTGCGGGATACAGCGTGAAGATGACTTAATTTTAATTTTGACATAATGACTGATAATGGCGTGACCATCATGTTGAATGACGTTGTAGATTCCACCAGAGAAACTACCGCGAAAGTAAAGTCGTTGAAAAGATTCCTTCCGCCTACTACCTACTACCTACCACCTACCTACTAATGTTTCACCATTTCTTTAATTTATCTGGTTTTAATTTGTTATTTAATATAATTGTAATTGTCATGTAATTCGCGTAGAGTTTATTTTTAAAATATTAAAAACAGGTAAAACTAATTGGATTTTTAATTTGTGAATGGTTTTATGAGCTTTTTAATTTAACTACTTTCCTGATGCTTTTATTGTTATTAAAGAATAAATAATATTTTTATCACATATTGTCGTGGTTTCTATTCTTAGTCGAGAGAATAAATTATTACTTATTAATATTTTAATTTCATCGCCCTGGTGACGAGACAAAGTTCGGCGTTGAAAAACGGAGTGTCTTAACACTTGGTTCCATCTGTCTACAACGTACTGCTTAAAAAAAAAGACATAGCTAAATCAGGGCAACGCGACTAACTCAATGTTCGAAACAGATTCTCGAAGAACAGGTTCTAAGATCGTATAAACAAACAACTGCTCACCGTCTCTAAATAAATTTGTAAGCGTGGAAATGCTTACCTCGTTTCCAATATAGATTTAATAGGGCATTATTTATGCTTTTATGTATTTTACTTGAGCCACCTTTTTGTATATCTGCCATTTTTTTTTTCATGTTCATGCCGCATGTAGTAAGATAAGCAGAGTGCGCCTAGTGTTAAGACACTCTGCTCCAGACTTTCCACCGATCGCTGGAGGCATTGCGTATTAAGTGGTGGAACTCAACGCCGTGGGTTGCTTCGACATCAGAGCGAAAAATGGAAATATACATTTAAATACATGTTTCATTTCCTCGAGTGGGGATAGTGCCCCTGCGCCACGACTGGCCTCAACTACTACTTAGATACTATTAATAAATTCTCATTTGAATTTTCTATTAACTTTAAATTACATAAATAATAGATAACATAAATAAAGGAGACATTGACAGGATAACATGATCGATCAGATAAACAAAACGCCACTATTTAACGTTATAATGACATATTAATAAGATAAATAGAATGGGTTCGATTTTCACTCGAGGAAATGAGATATTATTTATTTTCATTTCCTCGCTCTGGTATCAAGGCAAAGCGGGGCGTTGAGTTCCGCCAGTCAACACGCAATAGCTCCAGAGTTCGGCGGAAAGTGGGGAATGGAGTGTCTTAACACTATGTTCCTTTTGCCTACCCAACTGTGTGCGGAAAGCTGATAATAAAATATATAAAAAAACATCAAAATTACTTATATATAATGTTATTTACTTTCAGACTGTAATTTATCACTAATGTGCGGTGAAACGCGAGTACGGCGAGGATGCGCGAGGAGGAGCTGGAGGTGGCGCTCAAGGTGGTGATAGTAGGAGACGGCGGCGTTGGCAAGTCCAGCATGATACAGCGCTACTGCCGCGGCACCTTCACTAGGGACTATAAGAAAACCATTGGAGTTGACTTTTTGGAAAGACAAATTGAGTAAGTTTATTTATTTTTTTCTTTACACTTTATTCCTGGAGTATAGTCGTGGCGCATGGGTACAAGTATGTGACTGTAAAGGCTGGTTGTGGGATTGATCCCCACTCAAGAAAAAATAATACTTAATATTTTAATTTCTTCGCTCTCGTGTCCAGGAAAATACGAGTACAACGTTGAGTTGCTCCAGAATTCGGCGGAAAATGGAGGACGGAGTGTCTTAACACTAGGTTTCCTGCTATCTAGGCTCCGCGTACCCGGCTATGGGCGAGGAGCTGAACAAGAAGACTTTATCTCTGGCGTGGTACCCGGAGAGAACGGAGCGTCACGCGCTACGGAATCTTTATATCTCTTCCGTCTCGTCCAATGTCAGCAACCTCTTCTTAAATGCTATTAATTTTAATTTATTTAAAATAATGCAATATAATTTTATTTTTTAATACATATTAAGTTTCTGTGATTTGAATATTTTTAAAGGGCTTTTTTAAAAAGATCACATAATAAACACACTAGAGAAAAGCTCTGTCTTTGTCTGGATATTTTTTTTTATTAATAAAACGTCAACTTACCAAAAATCTTAATTTAAAAGCCTTAATTATGTACTTTTTAAAATAAATTTTATGATAATTTCACATATTTGCACTAATTTTAAAATATCACCTATAAAACTAAATTCTTTAGACAGGTTAGACTTATAGCTAGTGTACTTTCATTATATTCCTTAAGAGGCAAACGAAGAGGAATGCGACAGTGCACTGCGTACCTCACATTCCGATTCGCTTTTTATAACTGCGCTATTTCATGGCAGAGTCTAACGAGATAAGAATCTGTATACTTAGTATATTTTATTTTTAACGCTGTATCCCGCACACAGCATGGTAGGTAGAGGGAACCTAGTGTTAAGACACTCTGTTCCCCACTTTCTGCCGGTTTCTGGAGGCATTACCTGTTGAGTGGCAGAACTCAACGCCGCGCTTTGCTTCGAACGACACGACTGGCCTCACTATAAAGTAAATCAATAATTATAAAATATTTATTGATTTACTTTATAGCTACAAAAATTAATAGGGAATGATATAGAGTACATTTGAAAAAACCTACTGGCGCTTCCGGATATATATTGCCATAAATATTGTCACAAAAAAAAAAAAACATTTTTTTTTATTGTGTGTAACATTTATTACTATTACAGTGTATTAATTTAATATAGTAATACAAAATCATTATAAATATATAAAGCTTATTCGAAGTAGATCTCCATTGGCTGCAATATAGTCCTTTAAACGTTGAGACCAGTTATAAATAGCAGCACGCGCTCTTTCTATGGGAAAATTCTTCACTGTCAATCATGTGGATTGTTTTAGGGACTCCAAATTATCATAATCCAGTGGAATAAGATCAGGATTAGTGGACGGTCAATTCGACGACTTCAGCTTCAGTGGATCGAAGTTTATTACCCGGCACTAACTATAGCTAAAAGGACCAATCCTTGGTAATGGAACATGTGATTAAGGCGAAGGGTCCCGATAAAGGCGTCTCGATATCTTTTTTACAAAAATGTGGCTCAGTTCCCTACATACCTGACACCTCATTAAACCATCACTGAGGTCGGATAATGACCACGTTGTACTTTGTTCTTCTTATTCTTTAGAGCTTTCAGCATAAATATGGTCAATTTGTTTGTTAAAATTGAGGCCGGTCGTGGCGCAGCGGCACAAGGTGTGACTGTAAAACTGACTGGTTGTGGGTTGATCCCCACTCGAGGAGATGAAATATTTACTTAAATTTATATTTCCATTTCTTCGCTCTGGTGTCGAGGTTAAGCGCGGCGTTGAGTTCTGCCACTCAACACGCAATGCCTCCAGAATTCGACAGAAAGTGGGGAACAGGAGTGTTAACACTAGGTTCCCTCTGCCTGCCCTGCTGTGTGCGGGATATAGCGTGAAGCTTATTTAATTTAATTTAATTTTAATCCTTTTTAAATTATTAGTTAAGAAATGACCAATGTATCATGTCTCTTATAAGCTGAAAGTCTTAAGTCATGTAAAATACGCGACATAGTTCTAGGTCTTCGTCTCCCGAAATAAAATATTTTACTTGTGAACAGGATTTCTTCGAATTCTTTCCTTTACTGCTATGATCGCCTTTTTTGTACGAACACTAAGTGGACGGCTAGGTCTTTTTCGGTCACAAACAGAGGTTACATTGTACCTCACAATAGCCCGGAACACAAACATTTGAATAATACCAAGCGCATGGAGGATTTTCAATATTGTATTTAGCTAAAATAAGAAAACACAATAAACGTATAAATGTCAAATTAAAAAGTAATTTTGTTTATCGTTAATTATAACAGTATCTGTGGCCACACTATGTATCCATACATAAATTTAGGTCTACAGTAAACGCGCCAGGTTGTGAGTTCGATTTCCACTCAAGGAAATAAAATATATATTTATATTTTCATTCCTTCGCTCTTGTGTCGAGGCAAAGCGAAATCACTAGGCTCCCTCTGCTTATCCTGCTATATGTTGGATACAGCGTAAAGCTGAAACAAATTTAAATTATATTTTTGTATATTATCCAGGATCGATGGAGAGGAAGTCCGGTTAATGCTTTGGGACACAGCGGGACAAGAGGAATTCGACGCGATCACCAAAGCATACTACCGAGGAGCGCACGCTTGCGTCCTCGCCTTCTCTACCACAGATAGAGATTCTTTCTTAGCGTTACACTCGTGGAAACTAAAGGTAAAAAACTTTTTTATTATAGATATTAAGCAAAATATGGTTGTTTAGTAATATAAGTTTTCGTATTAAGTATATGTAATACGAAAAATATTATTGCGAAAAACTCATTTAAATGTGATTAATTTTATAATGCCTGATGCACGAGCTTGCGACTATAAACCCGACAGATTGTGGGTTCAATTTCTACTCAAGGAAATGAAATATTTAATATGTTCATCTTGTTCACTCTGGTAATGAAGCAAAGCCCGGCGTTGAGTTCTGCCTCTCAACACACAAGGCCTCCAGAATTCGGCGAAAAGTGGGGGACACAAATAATTTAAGACTAGTGGAGTGCCTTTACACTAGGTTCTCAATTTCTCTTTGTAGTAAAAAAAAATAAAAAAATATATGTAGGTATACGGATAGACAAACATTTTTTTTTAAATTATCTTATAAACGACACTCACAAAATATTTAGCCGAACATAATTTATATTTTTAGATATATATAAAAGAAATCTAAAAGGAAATTACTATCTATATACATATTTAATTATCTTTAATTTTTTTAAACATATTTTTAATTTAGTGTTCGCCAAAACAGAAATTAATTACTAGTTTATTCATATAAAGCAATTCGATAAGGAACAAAAGATAAACTATGTCGCGACCCACGCCACTTTCCGCTACAATACGCCTAATCTAAACATACACGATACTAGTACATACTTACGTCCCATCACAACATACTCCTATATTCCCTACAGTGCATCGTGCAAAATAAATTAATATAAAAAAGTAAAATATATTACAACATGTCGCGCTGGTTTTGCAAGTTTTTAGCATTATTTGCCATAATTTCGACCGGCGTGACCTGCTCGAATGTGAGGAACGAGGAACAGTGCGTCAACTACTACAGAACCGGCGACGGGTTCGATATAAACCAGTTAATTGGGAATTGGTACGCCGTATACTACTGGCCACCGATACAAAGACGACGCGACAGCTGCGAGACCATTCAGTTTCAGAAAATAAATCAATTTGAACTCGATTGTCACAAGGATCTGGTGTTTGGTGATACACTGCTCAAGTCAAGTTATGTAAACAATGCTGGAAAACAAAAGAACGTTTATTATTATGGACCGGACGAAGTGAAGAATCAAATTCGTTCGTGCGATAAAGTTTCTAAGTATATTTTCATAGATATTGATGATGGGTATGTAATGGGGATCAACTGTTCGGCGGCGGGCCGTGGAGTGCTGCTTGCAAGGAATTTAACGTCAGTCGCTGAAGTCCAATCTGTTGTTGATGATATAGAAATAATGACGGGTCGACAAGGGAGTCCAGATTGTCCTCTCTGAAATTTAAGTTACAATTAAAATTATATAGAGTTTATTATTCAACTTTTATATATAGCTTTTTTAGTAGTAGTAAGTAAATGATGTTTAAAAAGTAATGTGCTTACGTAGAGTGACAATAATAAAAATATGTATAAAAGATAATATTTTTTTCTTAATTTTCCTGATTTTTTGTTCGAATCAAATCGTTTAACAAGTTATGGTTGTGTCACTTCTATAAAATTGAGAGACAAAAGAAAGAATCATCTTTTAGGCAGTAATTCAAAGATTTTATTGAGAATAGTCAAACTTGACATCCACAGTCCTCGACGTTTTTGTTGCAAAAATTTACACAAATTCTGGTTGTAGGTACCGGTTATTTTTATTATGATTACGATAAAAATCAACAACGTTATATTATATTACTTACTTTGTCTTTTTTATTATTTAAATAAATAAAAACCTAGGCATATTATTTGTAAATACGTAAATTTTTGCACATTATTTTTAAGTGGATTTCAAAAACTTTATTCTCAATTTGGGTGATACAAAAGTATAAAAAAAACTATAATAATCGATACTATTACAACGTGGCTCTATATGAGGGCAATTTTGTTTCTCATTTTACTTCTAATTTCCATATATTTCAATATTTGAAAGTTGAATCTTACCTAACATTTTTTAACAACATATGAAATAAAGTTTTACAAAATCGTTTTTTATTGCAGTAGGTACCAGTTTTACAAGTTCTATAAAATTGTTTATTTAGCGACATACAAGAGAATGTCCCAATGCAGGACTTTTTTATTAGGATTTTTTATATTTTAGATACTAAACATTTAAATGAATTATTATATTAAAATGGTGAGGCCAATTTAGGAATAACTAAGTAAATAAGGTATAAAGTAATAATAATAATATCTCGAATGAATGAAAAATAGAGAAACAGGTCTCCACTTTCTGTAAAATCGACTGGTCGTGGGTTCGATGCCCACTCGAAGAAATGATATATTTATTTACATTTATATTTTCATTTCTTCGCTCTAGTGTGAAACGTGGGTAAAGAAGTGTCTTAACGCTAGGTTTCCTCTGCCTACCCTGCAATATAAGGGAAAACAGCGTGAAGCTGTTTAATATTTATGTCGGTTTAGTAGTGGCAACCCTGAGTGTCAATATAATTTTTTATACAAACATCATGGACACAGATCTAAACATATACAGTTATATGTCTCTATATTTAGAAATATGTTCCCTAATATAATAATAGTTTAATTAACAGTTTAAAATATACATAACACTGAGTAATCATATCGTTATCAGTTAGCTTAAAGACTACGTAGTTCTTATCTTTTTTTAATTATTCCTAATGAAACTTTTATCTATAAAATAGTTTGCTTTGCGTAGAGATGTCTCCTCGTTGTGCGTTCTCTACCGCATTTATCATGGGGAGTGTTCTGAAGAACTGTTTGACCTGTTACATGCCGCCGAATTTTCTAACCGCAAAGTACTCACAAACTCAAGTACCATCCACACCATCGGGATACGTAGCACTCAACTACCATGCGGTTTCTTAGGGACTTTCCCTTCCACGCGCCACGCAACTGTGGAATGGCCTACCTACCTACCCAGTTCGTATCGACCTGGTTACCTTTAAAAAGGGCATCTATCTCCACTTTAAAGACCAGCAACGCACCTGTAGCTCCTCTGGTGTTACACGGGGTCGTGGGTGGCGGTGATCATTTACCATCAGGTGACCCGTACGCTCGTTTGCCTTGTCTTTTTCCACAAAAAAAAAGTTAAAAATATGTTTAACATTTTTAAAGTATCATTCCACACTTAAAAAAGAAAAATACTTATTTAGAAAACCAACCGGTCGGTTTCCAGCAGGCGCGGGTTCGAATACCGCTACTTTCAAAGTTTTATACATTTTCTAAGTAAGTATCAAGTTAAGAATAATTGTTTATTTCACTATTTTCAGGTAGAAAATGAGTGCGGGGAGATTCCAACGATTATCGTTCAAAATAAAATTGACCTCATGGATCAATGCGTGGTCGGGCCGTAAGTGTGGTTGCTTCTTGAAATTATATTTAATGATTTGCAATTTTAAAATTTGACTTATCTCGACCAATAAAGCCAAAAGTCATTAGTCCTGGCACACATCCAATTATTTTATACGATATTTGCAAGTCATTCAAGTGTTTAATACAAAATTATATTTTATTTTTGTGTCAAAGTCTAGCATTCATCTAATTCTAAATGATCTAACTTCCTAGTAAAATTATAAATGTGAAAGGTGGATGTTTGTTCCACTTTCACGTGAAAACTACTGAACTGATTTGGATCAAACTTTACAGTGATATTACTTATATATCAGAATAACACATAGGCTATAAATTATGTTAAGATTTAATAATTTTGCCATTGTAAGCGGGCGAAGCCGCATTTGGGGAGCTAATAATATATGTTTTCGGAATTTTAAAAACCAGATAAAAAATTATATGATAGTTAATTTCAAGAAGAAAAGTTCAAGTCTCATACTACTTTAAAAATTGTTTATGCTTTCAATTGATCAATTATAAAGACGATAAGTCACCCAATACTATATTATTTGAAAGTACTTAGTAGTAGGTTAACGAAGTAACAAATGGTAAAAAATATAAAAAATAGCTTTATTGCAGCAACAAGCAGTGAATCGAAAAATGGGTTGTGCTTGAAAAATGATGTGTTCTTAACACTAGGTTCTGTCTATCAATCCTTCAAATGCGGGAAACAGCGTGAAGTAGGATAAATACAAAAGGTTCTCTATTATTTAATAAGAGATAATCATTCAATTTCATTTGACATCAAAATGTTAAAATCAATTTTATCCCAGGGATGAAGCAGAGCTAGTGGCGCGGGCTCTCGGCTGCCGGCTCATGCGGGCGTCGGTGAAGGAGGACGTGAATGTGGGCGCCGTGTTCCGCGCGCTAGCAGCCCGGTGTCTGGCGGACATGCGTCGAGAACATTCCACTGAGGCCCCACCGTGCCAAGCGCCGGTTATTGGTTGGTGTTTAAAAGATAATCTATATATTTTTTTTATAGTTCAAAAAAAATAGCTTCACGTTTTATCCCGCACCGACCAATGTAGGCAGTAGGAACCTAGTGCTAAAGCACTCCGTCGCCCACTTTCCGCCGAATTTTGTAGGCATTGCATGTTGAGTGGCGGAACTCAACGCCTCGACACCAGAGCGAAGAAATGAAAATATAATTTTAAATATTTCATTTCCTCGAGTGGGGATCAAACCACTCGATTTCACAGTCACACTTTGTGCCCATGTGCCACGACTAGCCTCAACTACATTTTTTTAGAAAAAGTACAAAAAAATTACGTAGCGTGATTTGAACCCGCGCCTCTCAGAAGCCGCCGAAGTGCACCGAAGTGGCACCGCTACTAACTCCTTTAAACATGTTAAAAAATATATTTTTTCGAATCAAAGGATGACGGTAGTTACAGAGATTCAAGAATTTCATATCATAAATGTTCTGATTTATCAGAATTTAAAGGACAAAAGCAAAGACAATTGTAATTATTATTGTATGTTATTCATAGAGTATATTTTCTCTATATATTATAAATTAATAATTAACGCTTTATACATTTATTTTTTTTCTATTTAGGCACATTTACAAATCACAATACAAACGGCACAATCCTGCTGCGACCAACCAAGCACCGGTCCGGCGGCAAAAAGAAGAACGTGCTGAGGAGTGCTTGTAGGATATAGTAAAATTATAAATAGATTATTAAAAAAATACTGTTAACTAAAATTTTTTAATCAATTTACAATTTGAATTTTAAAATATTGACCGAAAATTTAAATGATGTTATAAAAACTGCAGTGTCATTATAGTTTTTTTTTCGATATTGATTGGAATGTTGGTATTATGCAGTCAATAAAAGGTGCTTCGTTTCTAAGTGTACATACGTAGTTACGTATATATATATATATATATAGATAGTTTTTATGTAAAATATATTTTATTTTGTACTAATTGATACTTAGAATTCTAAATTTGTTTGATACTAAATCATATTTGGACTTTAAAAAGAAGTGAAGTGAACATGAAGTTTATAAATGATTACATGTTAAAAAAAAATAAAGAGGATGTAAATATTTTTAAATAAATTTTATTGCAATTAATTATTGTATTTTTATTTTATTTAAAAATATATATATGCAATTTATAATTCAATACTAATAAAATAATTATATTATAAAGCTGGAGAGTTTGTTAGGTTTAATGCACTAATATCATGAACTACTTTTTCAAATAGAAATAAAAATCGTGTTTTAATTCAAAACAGTATAGACTATACTGTATAGTCTATTTATCTAGTCTTTCACGATTAACCTGATGGCTATTGTACAGCCACTGGTAAAAGCTAGTATAATATATTACTGACACCCAAAATCTCCGTACAATCAATGTATATCCTATATAATGTATACCTATCAAAATAGTTTGGAATTCTCACAAAGAAGCAGTTAAAATATTTTTAATTCAGGTAATTAAGATAAGGAAGTAAGAAAAAATAAACTACATTATTACGTTAAATTCTTATATTGGTAGCTAAATATTAATCATATATCATTGCTACCACGTAACAAGAATATGAAAAATACAGTTTTGTGATTTCTTTTAATACAAAAATTAGGGCAAATTTTATTTTAAGAACATATCTTAATTAAAGTGATTTTAGTATAGTAAATATCTTAAAAAACTGATAAGGACACGTTCCGCGAGATGTCGTTATTAAATATAAAAAAAGCTAATTAAAAAAATATATATATTTTCTTGCTATATAGTATTTAAACTTATAATCGAAGGTATACTTTCAAAATTAAATAACAAGACAAGGGATAAAAGTGAACTTTATTGTAATTTTTAATTACACTTAGGAGTTTAAATATAGATTTAAATCACAATAATTCAATCAAATTATACCAACAGATTATCAGGTCAATGTTTATTGAGTAATAAAAACTTTGCTCAAAAAATTTTCAAATTACATTTTCTAATATATGAAACTGTTTTTCTTTATACAAATCTGGAAAAAAAACTATTACAGTGACACTGGACGTATTATGATCTATAAATATATGTATATATATAATTAGAAAAATGTCGACTTTTACCCTAAAAAAACCACAGCAATTTTAATATCTAACCTAATAATTTGGAAATCCTAGATAATATATATTTGTATTTATATAAAAATGTATGTGTTTTGTTTTATAATAATTTAAATTCAATTTCACGAGTATTATACACCTAAGCGTGGTGGGAATCATGTTAATTTGAAAGTTGTTGGATTTTTTTTATTTTAACCATTATTAATTTATAATAGCATATCTATATTTCCATACAATTATATAAAATTTCTTATAATTTTTTCTTTGAAGGTTAAACCATTCGCTTTAAACAATAAAATTATATAAACTCTGACATACCTCAGCTTGTTATAATATAAAAAGAAACAATGAAATCGCATGTTTAATAATAAAATGACATAAAAGGAAACATCATGAATTTGTCCAGAATATTATTAACCATACAAATTCTTAATAATTATATTATTATAACCATAAATCTTTAAAGTACAAAAAATATAAGTAAATAAATCAGAAGTAAATTTAGTCTGTGACCAAGTTATAACAATTTTTACAAACATTATCACAACTCTGAACATAGTTACATATTCTAATAAAAAATCTCTCAACTATACCATGTATCCATCTTATAGCACCAATACCAGCTATATTCAGAGAAATAATTTAGTTTGATAAAATTATTTGTGAGATAAAAAAAATACTTTCAAACCTTAAATAAAACAAAAAGATTACTAATTTAATTTTTTTATAAAAAAAATAATAAATTCTCCTTGTCTCAAAACATAACTTTGGTCACTTATCATTTAAATCACTTCAATTTATACATTCCGAATTATTTTCAATATTAATCAGAATGTAGACATTATATTTTTTTTTATATAACTATATTACATACACCTAGAAAGGTAACTGAAGGTAAAAATCGATTGCAGAAGTGCAGATTTAAATGGAGGTTTCATATTAAAATTCAAGAAATGTTTATTTATTGTGTCATTTAGCAGTGAAAGAGTGTGGACATGCCTTATTATTATTATACATATATTAATATAAAAATATTAATAATATGAGAATAATACTTAACAATTTTGGTTACAGTTTCCAACAGAAATCTTAAAGTGTGGACTTTTCTTATATTTAGTATATATAGTTATATATTTCTTATATAAAAAAATCTTTTGTATATACTATTTTGCATACAAAACACCCTAGTTTTATAAGATCTGCATAATACTTCAGAAATGTCCTAAGAAATTTAATATTTTCTGGGATATTAAACTTATTTATATTTCTTAATTAATTGTAAATAAATATAAACATAAATGCAAAATCGTATACAATGGTCAAATGAAATAATGCTTCAGTGAGAATAAGTTTAAAATCTTTTAAAGTTTATTTAATGTTAATTTTAAATTGTCTTATTTATTCGCCATATATATAAAGGCACATCCACACAATCTGGCAGTATTATAGTTGCTCACAAATATAAAGCCTATCGACCATTCTCACCACTCACGAGTACGTGGTCACGTTAAGCTTAGCAAAATAATCCAGGAGGCCCTGAAGTCGTTTCTTAATTCTCTTCTGGTCATCCAAAGTGCATCCAAGTATTGCAGTTTCGAAGTTTCTGTCTGTGCCGCTGCTGGGGTCAGGTTGTGAGGTGCAAGCGTTCATATAAGTTTGACATCGAGTGTGAGCTATTACTGCGTCCTCGTGCACTGACATTACTAACTGGTCTATAAATAAATTTACCTGAAATTTTTTAAGATATTATAAGGATAATACAGTAAGGATAAAGAAAATATTGACGTGGTGGGGGCGCAGTGGAGCATGATATTTGTGGTCTCCACTCGGGGGAACGATTTATTTATTTATTTTTTTTAGCCTTCCACGCTGCATCTCGCACATGGTTGGCAAAGGGAACCTAGTGTAAAGACACTTTGATCCCTTTAAGACATTTCCGTTTCCTTTAAGGCACTTCCGTACCCCATCGTTCTGTTTCACCGGAAACAGAACTCTGGAGGCATTGCCTTTTATCTTATTACTGGAAAAGCAAAAGAAAGCAAGAAAATGAATATATTTCAATTATTTTAATTTCGCCCCGCTATTATAGATAAAAAGTTTTCCGTCAGTCAACATGCACTGTCTCGAAAACACACTGGTCTGCCTTCCCTACTATACGGAATGAATTACAGGCGCGAATCTGATTATTGGCAAAGATAATAAAATAACTTTCCTTAGTTTTAATGTTTCAGGTAAAATTATGTTAATTGTAAATAAAGAGAAGAAGACGTGTGTGACTGTAAACGCGATCCACGGTTGTGGATTCGATCCTCACTCCAAGAAATGAAACATCTATTTAAATGTATATTTTCATGTCTTCGCTCTGGGGCCAAGTCAAAGTGCGGCGTTGAGTTGCGCCACTCAACAGGCAATGCTTTCAGAATTCGGCGGATAATGGGGAACGGAGAGACTTAACACTAACTTAGGTACCTTATGCCTGCCCTGCTGTGTGCAGGATACAGCGTGAAGTTGATTTAATTTAATTTTAAATAAAACAATTTTTCATTTATAATTGAGAGTCACTGGCAGTTTGCGTTAGATTATATAATTTAAAAAAAATGAGGTCATGCTGATCACGAACAGCTGTCACGCGCTAAAAGCATTCCTTACCATAAATAGTCATCGAATTAATTGATACTAAATAACTAATATACAAGGATCGGAACAAAAGACAATTTTGAAGCTATGGAATTCGACGCAGTCAGTACATATAGTTCTGATGAAACGCACTGGTTGTGGATTCGAATTTCATTATAAAAAAATATAATTTTTATGTTTCCCGTGTCTAAACAAAAATAAATAAAAACATCGTACAAACAAGTGTTCAATCAATTCAAAGCGCTTTTGCTCATTTGCAAACCGTGCAATCTGTATGATACAACCTTATGCTGAACTCTGTCGAATCAAATTTCGCAAGATTTCGCGCGAAATCCATCGTATCTCGTTCAATTAGGCTTTTCACATTTTTGGTACTAACGGCAGCAAGTCAGGAAATAGAAAAAAACGACAACAGGAAAAAAAATGAACTAAATACCTGATACAGAGCTTCCTCCTGTTGTGAGTCGCGGTCAGTCCGCACCGCCACCTCCACCGTCATGGCTCGAGCCAGGATGCGCTCCGCGTACCGCATTATGTCGTCCTTATCACCTGTACAATGAGAATATATAAAAATCTTTCAATATTTCTATCTACAATATAAAACAGTCGACATTTTCGGGGCACATAACTGAGTAAAAATAGAAATAGCTTAGTGTCAAGATACTGAAGAAGGAGGGGGTTGTGGGAGGTTTCTGCATTTTAGAACTTTTGAACCGATGTGTACTTGCAAAAGTATTCATTTTGAATAGTTTCCGCATATAAGGGCAATAATTATAGGGTCAGTCTCCACTTGGAAAATCTTTTTTTTTTTTCAAAAAACTGAACTTTAAATGCTTTTTCTAAGTCTATTACATAAATAAACAAAAAAAAGTTAACAGAATATAAAATAAAATTACAGTCTGATATATCACCAAGCAGTTCCGAATGCTTAACACTATCAAGAGTTGACAGTAAAGAATCTTTTTCTTCTTCAATTCTTACAGTATCACGCCGCAACCTCTCCACACGCATTTCCACTTGATCCAAAACTGCTATCAACCTAAGGAAGAACACAAATTACCATATAGCATTTTTTAAATCAAATTCATGCACATTGGGGGATAAGCAGAGAGAATTTTATTCAAGATAGTATTTTCACCTTTTCTTAAATTTTCATAATATTTTATTGCTATTCTGGTGCAGTGCAACTGACTATACACTCAATGGTTGTGAATTTGATTCCAATTGGGGGCAAAGATCAATTAATTATTGTCAACATCCAGCTATTGGTAAGACAAAGCATAGTTTGTGTTATGGTAAGCATACATACGTAGCAGAGTGGTATTGAATAATGCCATTCAATGTTTTATAAATTGAGCAGACAGTGAACAAGTATTTTAAAGCCAGATTTTCTTTGCTTTTTATTTATTATGATAAACAAAAGTGTTATGTTTATATTTATGTGAAATAAATAACTGTAAGGTTTACTCTCATGTGGAATATATAAAAGGGTAAAATGTTTCATCATAAATAAGCTCATACAATGAATTGTCTATAAAGTTGGGCATCATATTTTTAGACAGTAATCACCCATAGAAAATTAAGAAGACCAGCCAAATATGACTAATACTCGGTAGTAACAACGCTTACACTAATGATCGAGGCCTAAAAACGTGCATGAGCTTTTTGTTATACAAGCCACATTAGGTAGTAGCGTGGGCGAAATAGACTTTATTTTTATAATAATAGTAATCTAGTTTACCAAATAAGGATACTTAAAATGTGAAAACGTGCGGTTAACTTATTCCTAGATAGAATACACATACTTTAAGATATTTTAATAATCACAAACAATTAAACTTCTACCTATCTTTCGGTGCTTGAGTTCCAAGGGCCGACGTTTCATCTATGAGCGGTAACCGAGACCCTTCTGCAATAGAATATACGTCCACTTCCATTGTTTGAGATACTTCTACCGGACGAATAGCCACGCTTATTAATATAGAATTATATTGCGTATTTTAAATAAATCGCCAATGTATTTTTTTATAATGAAGTTGTTTTCGCACAGAAACTCACTGAATGAATAATATAACAAACGTCAAAACATGTGTCAATGTCATGTTATAGGACTAAAAAAACTGTTCAATAGAATACAGATCATATATAATAACTTTTAGGAAAGTCATTATTTGCAATCGTAAGCAGTAAATAGGGTAGTTTTGAAAAATAATAGAAAATTAATTAATTTTTAAACATTTTTTAAAGTGTTATTCCACACTTAGGAAAGAAAAATACTTATTTAGAAAACGTATAAAAATTTGAACGTAGCGGGATTCGAACCCGCGCCTTGGCCATACGTGAACGTATGGCTTAGTGGTCAGAGCGCCTGGTCGGTTTCCAGGAGGCGCGGGTTCGAGTCCCGCTACGTTCAAATTTTTATGCGTTTTCTAAATAAGTAAATTAATTAATATTCACACACACAGCGTCCGAACAATTAAGGCCGTCACTCGGAGAATAAATTATTATTATTATTTATTGATGTTTTCATTTGTTCGCTCTGGTGAAGACAAAAAGACAAAAAGCATGACATTGAATTTCACTTCACGCAATACCAGTGTCAGATGGAACCTAGTTAACCAATAGGTTCCAATTGCCTACCTTGCCTTGCCTTGCGTGATACTGAAAACAAAACATATATTAAAGCACTTAATTAAAACTAAACAAAAAAAACACACTGGTAATATTTACAATTTATTTATTACTACAATTGTTATTGTTATATTCTATCAATAAACAATAATGTATAATGGCAACTACGTTTAGTATTGTGACCCTAGTTAGCCTATAGCTTTGGGTATGAAATAAAAATTAGTATGACCAGCAAATTAAATTATTAGGAATATTATTATTATTGCTATAAAATAGACAAATCTCACTGATATATAACTTCAGGTGTACATTAACAAAAAAAATGTAACATGGACGGACAGAAGCTTTTCATGACAAAATGTTTCTATACATACTTTGAAAATATCTTGTAACTACAACTAACACGCGCAACTTCGGCTGCGTAATAAAAGGAATATATCCACTTAAATTACGTTCCGCTCTTATTGGTCGAACAACCTTTTATAGCCTATAGATATATCTATTTTATTGTTTAATGGGCTATTTAACAATATTTCTTTAATCAGTAGTTCCTGAGGTTAGTGCATGAATGCACCAAACAAACTCTAGCTTTATAATATTAAATTATTAGTACCACCCCAGTTAGTATAATTACTAAATTTAATAAAATAATATATTACTTTCATTAATATAAATAAATAAGTACAATATATAAAAAAAATATAAAAACAATTTCGAAACATATTTTTTGTATGGTTAGTATATAAAGATAAGAAGACATAATACTGTAAAACCGCTGACATCAATTTCTTTCTTTGAATATTTTATAATAATATAACTGATAATTTATTATTTATTTAAATCTATTGTTAAGAACAAGTCTAAAAAAATATTTGACTATAATTTATTTATTTTATGTTTATATGGCATTTCGATACAATTTAACAACCTTTCATGACAAATAGATCATAATTTAAAACTAAACATGAGAATATATTATATTTTTTTCTAAATTGCTACATTTAAACTATAACAAAAACATAAAAAAAATAAAACACAAAGTTAATGTTATATTGCCACTACATATTTTTTAATTAGATATTTATATTAATAAAATTAAGGTAAGTAAAAATACCGTCTAAATAAAACTTTGTTATATTTTTATATAACACTACATATGTATATATTAATTAATTTCATAAATCATTTCTATTTTATATATTTAACACTAAACTTACCATAATGACACAATGGAAATTGACATTTAATGTCATAAAATAATAAAAAAATGGAATATCTCAAAAAATAATTCAAATACTGATTTAATTATTAGCATAAACCTTATCACTTCTCAATTTTTGTAATAGCCAAAGAAAAAGAAAAAAGTAATTTCATTCATCTGATTTCATCCAAAATATAATATAAAATATGGATAATGTTAAAACGAGCATAGATTTTTGAAACAAGCAAGTCAATATTAGATATGATATATATAAAAAAAAACTACATCCAAAAACTCTTATATACAAAAAAAATCTATTGAAATTAATAACGTTTTTTTTTTCATTTTCCATTCCATTCACTAATCTTGCCATTTTCAAACACCAAGTTCTTTCTCGGCAGAGGAACTAGTGTACCGCGTTTCACTATACCCATATCTTCACCAGGATAATACTAGGATACAATAAAAATATTAATAGCTTAGAAATCCGATGAAAAAATATTATTTAGGAAAAAAATGTAAATATACATTCACAAAGCTGTAAATGCGACGATTGTGGGTTCGATTTCCACTAGGGGGAAAGAATTTTTCATTTCTATTCTCTGATAACAAGACAAATCGCAGCTTTCGCTATTTAATATGCAATGTCTAGAAAGTTGGGCGGAATGGTTTCAATTTCCGTGGTACAGCATAAAGCTTAAATAAATATTAAAATATTATATTTACCTGACACTGTGAAACAAATTTAAGCACATCTGATCTTACGAACTCATTATCCTCTTTTACTTTTTCTAACCTGAAAATAAAATATTTTTTTTTTATGAGACCAAATATCAATTATTACGCATCGAAAAAAAAAACTTAAATCGCTTCAGATTTTCGGCGTAATCGGTGAACATACATAAAAATTATACTAATAGAATTGAGAACCTTCCCTTTTTCAAGTCGGTCACAAATAGGCAAACTTACTCAAGGAAAAAAAATACATAAAAACTTACTCGGCGTTTAACCGTAAATGCGACGGTTGTGGTTTCGGTTACCAATCGGACGAATAAATTACTTTCATTTACTTACTGTCCTGGAAAGAAGACAAAGTGCGGCGTTAAGTTCCATCATTCAACAGCAGTCTGAACAGTGCATGAGGAACGGATTGTCTTAACACTACGTTTTCTCTGCCTATGTACTGTCTGCTCGATGCGGTGTAATGCTAAAAAAATAAATGAAAGAACAAAACTTACAATTCAGGCTTTGCTATCCTCTCTACGATGCTCTTACATACTTTCTCACATAAATCTTCATCAAACAATGGAATGCCAAATTGGAGATCTAATACTGTCCATTTCTGGAATTTCAGAAAATATATATAATAATTTTTAAAATTAAATATAATTGTGTAAACTTTATAGCGGATTTTAAACATTATATTAAGATTAAAATCTTCTAGTATAAAATCGACTAAGTAAGCAAGTAAAAATCACATTGTTAATAGTGATGAAAAGTTACAGAAAAAAAGGTAGTTTATATATACAAAATAAATATTTTTAAATTTCCTTATTATTTTCTATCCTGGCCTATTCTATGAATTATATACTTATTAAACATACCTCAGGTTTACAAGTTTCATCATCAGAATAATTATGGGCGGTGTCAACACCACTATCACCTTCCGCCGTAATCTCAGTCAGTTTGTCCGTTAGCTGAGTAAACATTGATATAGTTTCTTCAGCAGGACTTAGTAAATCATTTAGTTGAGCCTCCATTTTCTTATCACTTTTAATAGGAGAGTGTATTGGAACCAATTCATCTATAATTGATTCCTTACTGGAATGTTTGTCTTTCAAATTTTCAATACTGGCTGTGGAATGTATAGGTACGAAATCGTCGCTAGCGATAGATTCCTTACTTTCGTGAGTGTCGTTACTTTTGTTGGTAACGTTTAGGCTGTCTAACTCTTCGCATAGTAGTTGCCCGCTTTCGACACTAGTGAAGCCGTTGGCCGGTGAACTCGTTTTGCTTTCCGTGGTAGGGGTGATGGCGAAATGCGACTCTATGGGCGATTGTAGCCTACTTTGTATTGATTTTGTATATTCTGTACTTTCTCTTTGAGAGTCTGTCGATGATATTGATACGTCACTCACTGGTTTCGCTATTCCACACACTTCTTTTTTCTTTCGTGGCGTCACTAAAAATGAGGAAACACCTGCTATAAAACATATTGATCTAAAAAGTTTAAAGTAGACTTTTTACAGAAAATCAAATAAAGCATATTCCACTTTAGAAAAGTATTAACATTTACAATCTATAAAACTACTATTCTGAAAAGTCTATAATTCTATTTGTAAATATCAGCTTAATAGTAACAAATTAGTATACACTTAAAAGTTTGTGCACATCTAATATTTTGTCGTTATTCTCCTTTTACTCTTGAAGATACTAGGTCCTTGTTATAAAAATATTATCATTAAAATTAAATCAGCTTCACGCTGTATCCCACACACAGCACGGCAGGCAGAGGGAACCTAGTGTTAAGACACGTTCGTTCCCCACTTTCCGCCAAATTCTGGAGGCATTGCGTGTACGTGTAGAGTAATTACATCCATTTGAAATTTAAATATATCGTTGCACACATGTTTACATATTTTGAAAAAACTGTTATTTTTCAAAGGAATATAGACAATTAATTAATACGTTTCATATTAGTATCAAAGGTAATATAAACAGTTTCGAAAACTAGTTACTCGTGTACCCGAAACTGGTCGCAACCGATTATGTCTAACAGACGACCCAAGTCTAATTAATTCTATTATTTTAATATAACAGCATATTAAATTAATATGCTGTACATTCAAAAATTTAAATATTTCATTCCCCACTTTAAGGGTAGGCAGAGTACGATATTTTCAAAATTTCCAAACTATATACATTCGATATGAACGTAACGATAGCGCGATCTAACTTCCACCAACGCCCTCTATGCGTGCCTTATGCCCCTGCGTCACGACCAGGCCCGGTCGACTTCCTTAGGGGACATACCTACATGTGCGACATACCTACGTGGGATTGTAAATGGGTCTCGAAGAATAAATTTTAATATATTGGGTCTTTCATAATGTTTACTTTTAGATTTTGGCAGCTTTGCGAGTACTTAGTGCTGCTATATTAAAGTAAAACTACTAATTAGTTTTACATAATGTTTTTGTGATATATTTATTTAATATTTAATAAATTACTTTCTTTATAAAGTTTCATGTATGCAAGGTACCATGATAAAATGTAACTCCGAATAAAATAGAAGTTAGTCTTAAATTATAATTAAAAAATGAAAACAAAAAATTTGCAATGTAATTTAGTTATATAATATTTTCAATTGAAATCAGAAACAATTTATGTAACCGGTATTTAAAGCGCAGCAGTAGGATTATCTTTTGATATGGGGTAACATTATAATTTGCAAATGGCTAACCTACTGTTTCTTTCGGCGACGCGAACTGTTATTTAACATTCGAATTTCTATTGCATTTTATAACTTGTTTATAAAATTAAATTTTATAGGTTCCCTAATAATCTTTAAAAATTAACTTAAACTTAAAGCCTTATTTGTAAAGATTTGTGATAATAGTTGTTTTATTTATTATTTGTATTTTTATTTCCAGATTCAACAAAAAAGTTTGAAAATGGCTTAAATATTGCAGCTACAATTTGTGAAATTGTTCAGAAATTTGTTTTTAAAATATAATATTAAATGCAATACAAATGTTACTTCAAACAATGTTGAAGGAAAAGGTAAGGTTTGTGGTGTAATGTATAGTCCAGTTAAAAGTGCAAGTTTCTATATAAATAAAATTAAATAAATCCGCTTCATGCTGTATCCTGCACACAGCAGAGTAGGCAGAGGGAACTTAGTGTTAAGACACTCCATTCCCCACTTTCCACCGAAATCTCCAGGCATTCCATGTTGATTGGTGGAACTCAACACTGCACTTTGCATCAACACCAGAGTGAAGAAATGGAAATATAAATTTAAATAAATATTTCTTTTCCTCAAGCGACGTGACGTAGCCGCGTAACCGGCACCGTCACGTAACTGGCGATGTGCTAGAGAGAGACGAGTATAGTGAAACGTGGGTGGAGTGAAAGAGACGTCAACATACCGAGCTGCACGGTGTTGGGGGGGTGCGCGCACCCCAGGTCGGGCACGCCGATGTCGGCCAGCGTCACGTAGCCGGCCGTGCGCGTGAGGCGCAGCCGACGCAGGAGCCGCCGCAGCCCGGTGTGCTTGCGCCACAGAGACTGCAGCTCTGTAAGAGATTATATATAAGTAGGTATTCATTTTAACGTGTACATAATGTGAAATTTTGATAAGGATAATTTGATGTGAATTTGTAGGGAACTATTATTTATAGTTATAGTTTATTTAATATGTGTTATTTATGTATTTCAATATTGTAATTTATTTATTTATCATTTACATACATACATACATTTAATATTGTTCATAAATTTTGTAGTAAGTATTCGTATTTAGTTTATTAATATCAAAGTACTCACTGCCATCGACTGAACCGGTAAGGTGCCGTAATATTTACGCCTACCGCCTTGTCGACGGTATATTTAATGATAACAGTAGTTGCTTGCCACTCGATGCGCTTTCCATACGTTCTCTTGTTTTATATTGTATTTTATTCCAAATTCGTATCTTTCGAGTTCTGTTACATATATATTTTTGTGGTCGATTTTCTTATATACTGTACCGTGTTTAATTGTGATTTTACCATTTATATTATCATTGTATGTACATTTAAAGTGGTGTTGATTAAACTCCGTGCTAAACGTGGGTAGCCTTTTATTATTCACCATGAACACCACAAATTTACCATCAGCGAGCGAGTCAGCGGGCGGGAAGGCCAGGTGCAGCAGCGCGGGCACGGCGCGCACGCCGGCCGCCTGCAGCAGCACGGGCCCGCGGCGCAGCGCCGAGTTGGCGGCGCCCAGCGCGGCCGCGGCCGGCAGCGCCGCCGCCTCCGCCTCCGCGCCCCACCACGACACCGCCAGCCGCGAGAAGCCCAGCAGCGAGCGCGGCACGCCGCGCAGCACCGTGCCTGCAACGTACTTTGTATTTAATATTGATGATGCGGCGAATAAAGTCAAAAAACTTAAGTTTGCGGGTGTATACACTTATTTAGTATTAAATGAACAAATATGTTACTAATAAATGTTTACTTTAAAAAAAAATCGTTTTTCTTTTATTTGTATTGTGAGGCCGGTCGTGGCGCAGCGGCACGAGGTGTGACTGCAAAACCGACCGGTTGTGGGTTCGATCCCCACTCGAGGAGATGAAATATTTACTTAAATTTATATTTCCATTTCTTCGCTCTGGTGTCGAGGTTAAGCGCGGCGTTGAATTCTGCCACTCAACACGCAATGCCTCCAGAATCCGGCAGAAAGTGGGGAACGGAGTGTCTTAACACTAGGTTCCCTCTGCCTACCCTGCTATGTGCGGGATACAGCGTGAAGCTAATTTTTTTTTTTTTTTGTATTGTAAGATCTCACTTCGTCCTAAATTTCATAACCGTAGATCTACTGGAAGTATACTATATAAATTAAATAATAATAAATCAGCTTCGCTCTGTATCCCGCAGTTATACTAGTTCCACAGAAGAGTAGGCAGAGAGAACGAATGTTAAGACACTCTGATCCCCAATTTCCGCCGAATTCTGGAATCATGCGGAATTCTACGCCACGCTTTGAATCGACACCATAGAGAAGGAAGTAGAACTATAAATTTAAATAAATATTTCATTTTCTCGTGTGAGGATCGAACCCACAACCAGTCGCGTTTACAGTCCCACTTTGTGCCCCTGCGCCATGACTGGTCTCAAAATATTAATAAATTATAATTCATTTCCCCGAGTGGGAACTGAACTCACAATTGTCAAGTTTAAAGTCATAGCCACTGCGCCACGATGGCCTCATTAAAATTAATTGGTTTTGCTCGCATTTTCTTTTGTATTTAAAGAAAACTATTTAGTTACTCGGTATTTAGTTAAACGGTAAGTAAGCGTGTACGGCAAGCGTAGTTATTTCCGCGTAAACTCCGATCCCGATCCGAAATCTTGGAATCATGGTGTTTTTACCATTATAAAAATTAAAAGATCCGGCCGATTCAGCAAAACAGTTGTGTAAAAACTGTTGGGCGGTATGTAGTTTCTTAAGTAGCAACAAATGCTCGACACACCTTTAGTAAGCAGCAGCGTGGGCGGCCCGTAGCCGGCCACGTGGTACAGGTACAGGCGCATCCAGGGCGACGCGGCCTCGGGCGGCGCGGGGCCCACGTGCGGCAGCGCGCCCGCCGCCGCGCCCGCGCGCGCCTCGCGCGACAGCGGCGCCGTGGATATTGCTAGCCTGAAACAATTAAATACGTGGTTGTGGGTTCGATCCCCACTCGAGGAGATTAAATAATTACTTAAATTTATATTTCCATTTCTTCGCTCTGGTGTCGAGGTTAAGCGCGGCGTTGAGTTCTGCCATTCAACACGCAACGCCGAATTCGGTAGATAGTGGGCAACGGAGTGTCTTAACACTAAGTTCGCTCTGCCTACCCTGCTGTGTGCGGGATACGGCGTGAAGCTGATAAAGATAAATAAAAATATTAAATACGTTGTTTTGTGAAAAACTTTCTTTAAATTTATATTAAAATTATTTGTAATAAATAAAATTATTCTTGTAATTGTAAGTTACTTTTAATAAAGTATTTTAACTAAACTGCAAGGGCTGTTAGAAATTTCGTTTTGGAAGTCTGATAAGAGCTTTTCCAAGTAAGGCCAAATATTTGTCGTCTTCTACTCTTAGAATAGTATATTTCAATACATTACGATTAAACAAATATTTCACCTATATTTAGTAGCCAGCAGCCTCGCTCTAGCGGGCGCGTCGAGCGCGTGCAGCGCTTCACAGCGCAGCAAATCTAACGGTCGTAAGTGCGGGCGCAGCGTACGCAGCCCTATACGCAAGCACGCAGCTGCCGCTAGGTACCGTCGCGCTTCACCTTCTATCTCTGGATCACCAGCTACCTGAATTAAATTAAATTATTATATTGCGCCCCGACTGCCCTCAAGACAGATAGATGATAATGAATATTATTTTCTTTTTTTAGAAACTAGCGTAGGGGAAACCGTATGTAACCGATCATCTCCGCCCACGGCCCCGTGTAACATCAGAGGAGCTACAGATGCGTTGCTGGCCTTTAAAATGTAGATAGAAGCGTTGTTAAAATAAAAAGTAATCAAGTACCTTATCCAATTCCATAAGTAAACTGTCCAAGCTTTCATCACACAGTTTACCAACTTCGAATAGTGTTACAGCATGACTTTTAAGATCCTAAAACAAAAAACATTTTTAGCATATAATTTTATAGATTTAATTTAATAAATATAAGTTATATTTCCATTTCTTCGCTCTGGTGTCGAGGTTAAGCGCGGCGTTGAGTTCTGCCCCTCAACACGCAATGCCTCCAGAATTCGGCAGAAAGTGGGGAACGGAGTGTCTTAACACTAGGTTCCCTCTGCCTGCCGTGCTGTGTGTAGGATACAGCGTGAAGCTGATTTAATTTTAATGATAATATTTTTATCACAAGAACCTAGTATCTTCAAGAGTAGCTGTGTGCGGGATACAGCGTGAAGCTGATTTATTTTTTTATAAATATAAGTGACATAAATACCGGTGACAGGTTGCCCATCATAAGATAAGCGGCTAATGTTGAATCGAAAAGCACGGCCACCCTCTGTCCACTACTACTACTGTTGTTGGAATATTCAGGCGCAACCATTGGAGATTTCTGAAATAAAATAAATAATATCACTTATTTAGAAAACGTATAAAAATTTGAACGTAGCGGGACTTGAACCCGCGCCTCCTGGAAACCGACCAGGCGCTCTGACCACTGAGCCACGTTCACTTCAGGTACATACGGTTTCTACGTTCATATTTTTATACGTTTTCTAAATAAATATTTTTCTTTCCTAAGAGTGCATTAAAACTTTAAAAATGTTAAAAATAAATAATAATTATGTTAAATTGAGGTCATTGTGGTGTAGGAAAACGTATGTCTGGCAAGACATGGATGGCCGTGAGTACAATCCTTACTCGGGGGCATATCGATATGTATTTAAATTTATACAATCGACTCTCGTTAATTCGAAACTCGAGGGACATTAAAAATATTATGAATTATCAAATGTTTGAAATATGAAATATTTAAAATTTTTGAGACAAAAAGAAAAGTTCGAATTATTGAGTAATAATCAATTACAAATGAATCAATTGAGTTATAATAAAAAAAAAACTATTTATGCGGGAAGTATGTGTCAAAGTATCTAGTATAAAATGTCAAAATGTAATTATTACAAAAACAAATACAACTTTGACCTTGTATCAATATGTACTTATCTGTGTAAATTCTCTAATCTTTCTCTCTCGTTCGTTGGACGCCTATAGGTTAACACGTAATTTTGTCACGAAGCGATGATATTTTTGTTCGAATTACCAAATGCATAAAAATGTATTGATTTATTTCGAAATGTGAAGTGATTTTCTAGGAAACTTGTGATAACTTCGAATTATAGAGAAGTTCGGATTATCGATGGTTGGAATTAATGAGAGTCGACTATATTAAAAAATAACAAGCATACCTGTTTAGATGTAGAAGGCATGTCTTTAATAAGCACTGGTTCCATTTGTAGATCTTCTTCAACTTGAGGATCAAACGTCAAAGGAGCAATTTGTCTATAACTGTAATAAAGAAAAATTATAAGATGTGATGCATTGAGTATGTATTTCTTATATAATTTTTAACTTTTAAGTGTTCACGCAAATCAAGATGTGAACTACATTACTTTATGTACCTACTAGCTTTTTCCTACTTCCATCCCGTGCTCACATATATTTGTATGTATTCTATATACAGTTGGTTACATCAAAGCGATTAACGCGATGTAATATAGTCTAAAACCATCCTTAATAAATGGACCTTTCAATATAAAAAGAAAATTTCAACTCATAATAGCTGTTCCTGAGATAAGCGCGTTTAACCAAACAAACCTTCCAAATTCATAATATTAGTAAAGTGAATATACTGACGGTTGGTGCGTGTGCGCGGTGAGCGCGTGCCGCCACGAGGCGTGCTGCGCGGCGAGCGGCGGCGGCTGCAGGTGCTGCGCGAAGCCCAGCCGGCAGTACAGCGACACCGCCTGCTTCACCAGCTCACACTCCACCTGACGGCGGCCAGCGAAACTTCTTTGTATATTATTGTCTCTTGTTTATTGTCTTTCGTTAATTCGTAATTATGAATATGCTTTTTTTAATTTTATTGTGACAATAATATAAATATCGACAAGAATAAAGAAATATTTTTATTGAAATTTATTAGAAAATTTGACAAAAGGTAAATCGTACCACCTGATGAGAAGTGGTAACCTTCACCCATAGACACCTAAACACAACTACTAACTACATATCAAATAAAGATAAAATTAGTGTCATACAATATAATTTTCTCATTTTTTTTCTACTGTGCGGTTCCGTAGGAACTTCCTTCCAAGCGCCACGGAACTGTGGAATGACCTACCCGCGGCAGTGTTTCCAAGTCGATATGACATGGATACCTTCAAAAAGCGCGTCTATCTCCACCTTGTCGGCCGACAACGCACCTGTAGCTCCTCTGGTGTCATACGGAGTCGTGGGCGGCGGTAATCACTTACCATCAGATGACCCGAATGCTCGTTTAGCTTTTCCATAAAAAAAATCTCCAAAAATAAAACGCAACTTAAACCCACCTGCAAAACACTCGCTAGTTCAGCGACACTAGTATGTTCGTCGATGGACACAAACACCTTGTAGAGTAGCGTTTCAAAGTAATCGCCCGCTATGCGGTTCATCACGAAGCCTTTGAGCGGCGGCACTGATACCTTGTCCGCGGTTGTGATGGGTACATCTAGGTAGATTAGGCCACGTCTGAAATATAAGATGTACAATATTTTTTTTTAGGTAATATCAAAAGTATATTAAATAACAATATAGCGTCCGAGTGTAAACGCCACCGTTGTGGGTTCGATTTCTACTTGGAAAATGAATAATTTTCTTTTAATTTCATTGTGTTACTATTTCTTTATACACTGACCTTTATTATCTGTATTGTAAAATATTGTGCAAGTATTTTTTTGTATAGCCTTATTAGTAATTTTATGCACTCATCATCATACATACTTATAGAAAAATGTTGTACTTCGAATAGTTTTTACTACGGAAACTGATGTGAATCAATTTATAATTTAATATAAAAAATCTATCTATAATAATTTTTTTCCTTAAATTTCTTTTATTTCTTAGTTAATTTGAAAAATTGTTATGCTTTGTAACATAAGAACGAACTTAATGGCCAATAAAACAAAAAAATCTTATTAGATTATTAAAAAAATGTATACCTGTAAAGTGTTTTGACAACAAAATAGTCTAGCGTGCCAGCTGTCTGTGAGCCGCGGTCAATTAACACATCAATGACTGCCCTCTCATTTTCATTTAGAGGCTAATAAAACAAGCAATAACTGTTAAATATTAATTATATTAAATAAAATATTGGTATTATCCATAAAATTTAATATTTTCAACTTTTTATCATTTATAAGATATTATAAAAGTGTTATTTCACAGTAAAGATAGTAAAATATTTTCAGAAAAGGTATAAAAATTTGAATCTGGTAGTTCATGGACGGTCTCTGTATATCGCGGTTTCAAGTTCGACTATGTTAAAATATTTGATACATTTTCTAAAATAATAATAAAAAATATATGTTATGATAAATTATATAATGAAAATTAGTTAATATTAATAAATTAATAAAAAAACATGATGATAGTTAAGAACACTCAACACAAGCAAAGTATAAAAAAAATATGAACTCAAATCTATACATACTTTAACGTCTTCCTCTAGTACGTAACCCAGTTCCACTCTCCACCACGGCTGCATTGGTATATTGAGGGGAACTCGAGGCAATAAAGAACGGATTGCCCGAGACCGTCCCCGTCTTCCGAGAGATCTCGCTTTGGCTACTAATTCTAGATATTCATTACGCCCTATGCCTAGTAGACGGAGGCCTGTTAAGACAATAACAAAAAAAAACAATTCATAATTTAAACAAAAATATTTAAAAAATATATCAAAACATTTTTTTTTTTTATGGAAAAGACAAGGCAAACGAGCGTTCGGGTCACCTGATGGTAAGTGATTACCGTCGCCCACGACCCCGTGCAACACCAGAGGAGCTACAGTTTTTGTTTTTTTTTTCGAATGGACTTAATGCTGTTGACCTAGACTGGTCTTGACAGCGTCACCGGGCTGGAAGGGGCGAGTGTAGCTGGCCCCTAAAGAGAAAAATTACGAGCTTTGATGGACGTTCGTGAAGTGTTGGCGATCGCGGAGGAATGCCCCGCGTACGCTAATTATGGGGAATTTCGATCAAATGGGTAATTTTCAAAAAATGATGAATTTATCTAGAATCAAAAAATACTCAAAACATGTTCAAATAGAAAACTTTTTGGCAAATAAAAAAAAACAAGCGAAAATAATTAAAACAAAGAAAAAAAATTGTAAGAACTTGAGTATTAATTGTCTATTACATAATGTCCACCACCACAACAGTCATCACTTATGTAGAACTCAGGCTCTTTTATACAAATTTTACTGGTATCAACATCATATTTTTTTATTCAGTTTCAGACAGCAATACATTTGGCATGTTTATTGTTAATGGTGCTAAATTAACATTATCTTCATCTATATTTGTATTTTCCATATATTGAATATTAAATTTCTTTCTATTTTTAAAATTAACAGGTATTAATAAAAATAAACATATTATATAAAAATAATCAATAGTTCCTTTGTGATACGGAAAAATTTATCGAAAACTAATTTGAAGTACCACTATCAATTCTACCCAAATGAATTAGTTACAGAGATTGACTGTATACATATATATTATTAGTTTATTGCGCCATGGCAATAATAGTAACTTACTGTTATTTTTGATACATTGTATTGGCTAAGCTGGTTATAACTAAAAGTAGTAAAATGAAAAAAAAAAAAATTTAACCATTATTGGGGTGGCAGTGTCGAAGCTTTTGACTGTAAATGTGAAGATTGAGTGTTGTAAGTATTTCCACTTTAATGAGGATGTCACAGTGAGAAATAAGAAGAAGGTGCTTAGTGGGTTTGGACATGTCAAATGAAGGAAAAGTAAGCGGTAAGAAAGGTAAGGAGAGACCTCAGTTGACCTTCAAAAATATAGTATAAAAGTTACTGGAAGGTCACATGAACAGCATGAGGAGCATCTGGAGGTATGAAGAGGTTGATGACAGTGAACAAGGGGAAAGAGATATGCATAGACAGTGGCATTTAGCACTTCTTTTCTGACTACCCAGCTGTGGACACCACATAAAGCATATTATAGTAGTAATATTTTGTTATTTAAAAAAAACTTCATGATATTACTTACAGTCCGCAGCTGTGAAATTTGGCATTGTGTCGTAGCTCTTTTCCATCTCAATCAACAGAGCAACAACTTCAATGTAATATATAAAAGGTGTTATCCTGAGTCCTAAAAATCAATAAAGAAATAAGCTTTTGTTTACAAGAAATGTGAAAGATAATAACATTTTATTTTAATTTCATTAATGCCAAAGTTAATTGAATTTAGTTTGAACAGTCTAAATTCCAAAATCCAAAAGTCATTATTGTTTTTTTAGTAAAGGTTAGGCTACCCTACTCTAGTCATGCACAGCCAGCTAGTGGATGCACAGTCTATGCACTGCAAATGTGCACTTAATGACACACTAGTACTAGGCACTCTGTCTTTTACAAGTACATAGAAATATATATTATTTTTGAAATCAACACATAATGTTTAGGTTTGTTATTCTATACTGAATAACTCTACTTATAATATTGTAAGTTAATTTTTGAAAGTTGATTACAAAAATTAACTTTATAGAATGAATATACATAATTATTACAAAGAGAACCTAGTGGCAATTTATATCACAAACATTTGAAATAATAAATACTTTCATAATACTAACTAATAGCATTGCTAGATGTTGTAGGTGTTGAAACAGAGGTTCAGAATCTCCAACTTTAAAGCAGTTCCCATTATAAGTCTACAATATAGAATTCGATAACATTTTTACCTTTAACAATCATATCAGCAAGGTGATATGGATAAAGCATAAGCCGTTGTATACTGTTTTGTATTAATGCTTCATAATATTTCCTTTCATCTTTTCTAACGGTCCTTACTAAAATAAAAATATATGAAAATATTCTATTATACATATGAAGATATTATAATTACAATTACCAATGTTACATTCTTTTTAAATAAATAAAAAAACTATATAAACAAATAGAATCTAGCCTATATTTTAATTAAATGTAATCTTACCAAGGCTTCCTCTGTATCGTAATTGGTTTTTGATGCTGAACTCGAAAATATATCTTTCATATTCCTTAGGAGATTCATTAAGTAGCTGTGAAAATATAATAATTTTTGTGTATTCAAATGTTTTAAAAACATTGGAAAGTATTGAAGTTTATACATCGTAAATCATTGAATGTAAAATTTATATGATTATTAAATAATTTTATTCAAAATGTGAAATTTATTGTTTACATTCACGAAATAATTGGTTGAAAATAAACACGTAACAACTCAAAACAATGAAATACCTTTTTTATATTTCCTGGCAGCTGTGGCCATTGGATCTTTTTTCGAACGCATTCATCAATTTCATCCTCCATCGTGTTGGAGATTTTATCTCGTAATCAAGATTTCATTGAAAGGAACAATTAAAATAACATTGCTGCGAATATTTTGATAAGAAAAATTTCATTTAGTTTCGTGCGTTCAGAAACAAGAATAGTT